>VTPC01008807.1:0-26000 GCA_011009095.1 Ignelater luminosus | reverse complement strand
TTTGTCAACGTTTTTCGTAAAAACGAATTTTGAATAACTTTGAATCATTGTTTGAAGCCTAAATTGTGACTTTGAGAAAACTCTTTCTGCCATTGATTGATTGTTAAAAATCAAAAAAAGAACGGGAAAACCATTTCTTGAAGTAAACTGGGTAACATAGAGGAAGTGTCAAATTGTATCGATAATTGTTCCACATCCGTTGGTCACTTTGAATCTAAGCGGTACTGCTACTTGTTTATTCATTGATAACTAATATCAAGTACATATTAGAGAATTAATTCCTCTAGACCTACTAAATTTGATAATTGGCATCAAGTGTTATACAGAGTTCATACGTTCATAGCTAAAGTTTTTGTAATCAAGGGTTGACTTTCCATTTCTATGATAGTTTAGTGAATGATATATGCACCTGTGCAATTTTTATTTGCTAATCTCCTCTTCTGCATCAATGTAGGACTTTTCAGCATACTTCTTCTTTAGGTGAACATCTTTTATAATTCAAAATAACCTAGAACATAAGAAATTTAAACTTGTTTAGTTCACAGAATGTCATCAACGTAAATAGAATATAGCGCCAGGAATTGAAGAGTATCTAACGATAGTAATGAAAGAATTTAGGATTACTCAAAAGTTCTACTTTGGTTCTTATTCTAGACACATGAGCAAGCCCTTGTTAAAACCATGCAGATGCAATACTTATCGAAGCAATATGTGGCAGAGAGGCTTAGGATCAACTTTCTAAATGCGTTTGTGCGCAACTTAAGATTTAAATACGGGAAATATTTTAGATTACATGGCCTGGTTAAACTTTTTCTATGATTTTATAAAAGGTTCTTCGAGCTGACTGGACTTTCTGGGCAAATCAAAGTTTTTGCTTCTTTTGAGTCAAACGGGTTTATTTATATTTGAATTTCTTGGACCGTTTAAACCGCTTTGGTTGATTGGGTTTTACGCATTATATACCTTGGGACAGTGTTCCTAGCAAAGTAAAAAATGCTGAAGGTGCTCTGCAACTCTTACAAAACGATTACGAGGGTTGCTATTTATATTTCTGGCCTAACAATGAAAAAACAAGTATTTATGATCGAAACTAGTTTTATTGTTTTTCAAAATATTCTCCATTAAGATTGATACACTTTTCCATGCGTTTGAACCAATTTTAGAAGCACTTTTTCCACTCTGTTTGAGGCAGCTCCAAAATATGCGCTTCGAAACAAAAAACGGCTTCTTCTGGTGTTGAAAATCGTTGACCACGCAGTTTGTTTTTGATGTACGGGAATAAAAAGAAGTCATTGGGTGCCAAATCAGGGCTGTATGGTGGATGGCCCATCAACTCGACCTTCTGGCTGGTTAAATATTCAATTGTTTGAGCAGCGATGTGAGAGCTTGCATTGTCATGATGAAGAATGATTCGCCTCTTCTTTGAAGTTTTCCGAATTTCTCCAATGACTTCTGGCAAACAAATGGTTGTGTACCATTCAGAGTTGACCGTCTTACGTTGCTCTAACGCCACTGCTGCCACATGACCGGTAATGCCCAAGAAACAGGCAACCATTTGCTTCGATGTGCTTCTTCCGCGAACAACTTTTGTTGGATTTGGCTCGTCTTGAAAGACCCACACAGTTGATTGCTGTTTTGTTTCGGGGTCGTATGCGTAGATCCATGATTGGTCACCTGTGCAGATGTTATACACCGTCTTTGATGCACCTTTCGCAAATTTTTTCAACATTTCAATGCACCAGTCGACGAGAGCCTTCTTTTGAGCATTGGTCAGGTTATGCGGGATCCAACGGGAACAAATTTTTTTTACGGCCAAATGATCATGTAATATCTTGTTGATGCTAGTCATACTAATGCCCAAAGATGCCTCAATCTCACGGTATGTCACAAGACGATCTTGTTTAATCAGTTCACGCACAGCATCGATGTTTTCAGGCACAACGACAGATTTTGGACGGCCTTCACGGATTTCGTCCTGGAGTGAACATCGGCCATGTTTGAATTCATTATACCAGTTTTTTACAGTGCTGTAGGATGGAGCTTCATCGCTATATAATGTATTAAGTTCATTAATGCACTCTTGTCGTGATAATCCACGTCGAAAGTTATGAAAAATAATTGCACGAAAGTGTTCACGGGTTAATTCCAGTTTTTACTAGGGAATGCACTTTTCAATTAACTGCAAACAACACTAATCGCACTCAAATGACAAAATGTTGTGGTTGAGGTTATGTTCAACAATGTAAAGTTTACACCGAAAATGTCAGCTGACGCCTGGAAACAGTCAGTGTTCCCAAGGCCAGAAATATAAATAGCAACCCTCGTAAGTGAAAATAGGGAAAATAACTTTTGACCTCTAGTCAGTTTAGTTCTTCGTCAACTTTTGATTGATACAAGTAATTGCAAACGGATGTTATGGAGATGTGACTATTCAAATGATATTTACAACAACAATAATAAATAAAATGATACCCGAAACATGCTCAAATAACCTGAAGTAGCAACAAACTAAGCTATTTGGCTATTATATTCCTAAAGAATAAAGAAGATTCAGATGAGATGTTTGCAAAAGTCTGCAAAAAAAACTTGTTCTAGAAAGGCTCTTATCATGTCAGGCCTTGAAACTGTAAGTTTCATTAGCTTCATCGTAGATGGATCATAAATCCAAACTTAAATTAGTTTGTACTTTCCCGGGCATAATAAAAACTAAATCTGACTTCACCTTGAACATTCCTTGCGACATCTATATACAGGGTGTTCTATACTTTAAGTCTTTATTTTTAATAGCTATCAAAACATTAACGATTTTCTATTTTGGCAGTTATTTTAAAGTTTGCACACCAAAAACTTAATTTTAAGTTTTTCATATTTTTTATGGACCTTAGGTCTTCTTAGATGTCGATGAAATTATGAAATTAAGACCTTGCAATGTAACATCTTTTGAACACCGCCTTATACTTGCAGCAAATAGAAATGAATTCTTTCTTCTTAAACTCACTTAGTTGTTACTCACATCTCTGGTTAATGGAGAGGTTTGAGGTGTACTTATGTAAGTAAATTTATTTCACAAGAAGGGACACTCACATACTTGATATTTAAAAAATGATTAATAGAAGTTAACAGAGATCAAGAACTTACAGTGCTGTAAGTACTAACTAGTAAGAAGAGAATACAAGAAGTGAAGGTAAGCATGCAGTATAGGTATAATTTCTAATGATCTAAATTTCCAAATAAAGAAAAGAAATCAACCAAGAACAAAACAGATTTGAATTGCATTTGTTGTGGCACCATATTCACCCGTTACATGCATTATGATTAACAGCAGTGACGGATATAGATCCCACAGACCCCCGCAGTGCGGAAAGCACCCGACCCTAAGCAGCCTCCAAACCACAAATAACCACTTTTAAAGTGTTTTTCAAGCAGGAGCGGATAAAGGAAATAACAACTTCCCTATAACGCGCGTTATTTGCGGGGAGCGCGAGACATTTATGTTCGCCACTAATTTAACAGTAAACTACTGCAGTGTACATAATTTAGAATTAGTTAAGTGATATATTGAATCTGAAATGAGTAGATGCAAGCAATTCCAATATATTTTAAAGCTCAAGTTTATCAACGCTCCAAACGCATAAAACTCCGTTGTCTGCAGTGACAAAATAAACATCATCCTGGTTTTTATTGCTATTTGTAATGAATACCGTGACGTAAAACCGCAAACATTTTTAAAAATTTCTATTATTTAAATCCTCCCTGATTATATCAATATAGTTGCGTGAAGATTTGTAACACAGAAATTCATGAATAAAAAAATAATTCTAGCCATGAAAATTTATGCGTAATCACACTATGCAAATAAAATTATTTTTAAAATGTGATTTACATTTTTAATGACGTTTCCACATAATGTGTTTATGAGTTATAATAATAAAAATTAACATTTTTATTAACTTAAAAATTAATTATACTGAAAACTTGCAGAAATTAGACCAACCAAGAAGTTCATCCTCTTTTTGCAAGTAAAATGAGACTAAAAAACGCGACTTGATTTTATAAAAAAACTTGTAATTATTTCCTGAGACTTAAACATTATTTTAGGTACGTTCAAACCCAAAGCTATTTTCTGTAATGTAAATAAGACAAAATTTCAAGTGCACGTTTTCTCATCTCTGTTTTCTTAGACGTCGTCGCGGCTTTTAATTCATTCGCCACCAATTCGACCGTAATAAGCTCTACTAAAAAGAGGACGCCTCGGTGCGTTTGAAGGTATTAGATTTTCCTGCCGTTTGCTGGATTTGTGCAAACTCAAGTAGATACACAAACACGTTCGCCAGCCTAATCAACTCAAACCTAACATACCGGTGCTTCATCTCATTCTTGGCGTCGCAGACTAATAGACGCCGACGTCGTTCGTGACAAGTGATGATAACAACAACTGGCACATCTCTTGTATTACCAACCGAAGGGTCTCTTTTGTTTCCCTGGCATTTATAGATCTCGTTCGCGTGTATTTTCGCCATGACTACTAGGTTTATCAATTAAACACCGAGATGAGAAAAACAATTTCATTCCAGATTTGGATGAAACAATATTAATAAATCTTCCAACTATAAACGTTGCTATTAAGATATCAATTTATATTAATAATACGGTGTTGGTTATTAAATTCTTGCTTCTTAGAAAACTAATTTAATTCTAAACATTTTGTTTTGTACGGAAACAGCAATTTCCTCTTTGATTTAATTATTATTGTAATTAGAATGTAAAAATTGATGTATAATGAGCAGTTTTGTAGTTTATTATTTTTATTGGATTGGCAATTGCTATTTTTTCAATGTCTGTGCAGATTAATTATAATTACTACACAATTACATAATTGTTAAGAAAGAGTATTCAGATGATTTTAATAACAAATAATTTAATACATTTTGCTTCTAATTAGCCAATTAATTGTACGATTAGTAAAAGCTAAAATGCAATTACCTATATAAATAAAGAATCTCGTTTATAACGAATCAAATATTTGTTTCCACTTTTTAACTTCACAAACATTTTTTTTTAATAAAAAGCAACGTATGTTTTATGTTTACTTATTTTTGATAAAGTAAAACTTGTTTTATATGGTAACTGAAAATATTTATGTTACAGCGTAGCCAGTAGAGTCACTAACCATTATTGTTCATAATTTGTTCATAAGTAATTCTGAAGTAGATAATATAGAAAAGTTGCTAAACATACTTTACAGAAAAGTAATGCAAATTCATTTGGTTATGTAGGAATTACAAAGTTTTGTAACTTTACCCTCTATTCAAGTCGTAGCGTCGCGACGCGTCGCTTCAAGCGTACAAATTTTTACGGATCGTGGTATTTAAATTCTGTCATGACTTAATATAAAAAATCAAAAAATTACTATCACTGCATATACTACACTAGTCCCAGTTGGCAGCCTTGGATTTGGATAAGAAGCTACATGTACAAACATAAAAATATAATTAATGTAGAATTTTATTAACTTTAAGAATGCATACATAGTTTATCAATCTTAACAACTTTAAATATATAAGAACTTCTTGCTAGTTTAGACCTACCCGTTGTTATTCAACTTTAATTGTCGATATTAATTATTAAGACAATTAATAAATCTATCTAGTAAACGTAAAATATATCAATGATAGATTTAGAGAATCGACACATAAGCATAGAACCTGAAACTCTACATGTTTTTCAAACCTAAACAAAATACACCACCCTTTGCAATATTCATTTAGATATTTTGCTTGAACTTGAAGATAACTATCTTCCTCCTCCACTCCTTTAGAATTATGTTGAAGACAATTTATGCAGCAGCTGAGCCCTGATTATATTTTCCTACGTTGCAAAGTAGGTGTGAACACCTCTGATTTTATTAACACCAAACTTACGTAGTGAATTTTTAAAACAATTTCAAGTTTGGTGACGTATTTTGAAAGTTGCGATCTGTCCCGCATCTAGCTTTAGTTACTTAACCCTGCTTTATAGTGTGATCAGAAAAGTTACTTGCTGCAGGCGCCCCGAGTCTTTAAAAGTTCACCTTTGATTTTGATTCTTGTTTGTAACTAATTATGAAAATATCTTTACTGTTTCTAAACTCTAATGTTGTAACAGCTTCTGTTTTAGTATACACCGGCCCTTTGGTTAAACACATCGATCGTAGTGTGTAAATATACAATATACAATCAACATATCTTAATACGTACATATAAATTAATAACACGCTATATGAAATGAAATGTTTCGTATACGTATACGTATAACTTCCTGTTCAATAAACTTTGGAAATTACATGGTAGTAAACACGACATGTCCATACACGGAATGCTTCGAATTCTAAAATAAGTAGAATTTAACATTAAGTTTCTTGTTTTGTTTATGTTCTTCTAGTTCATAAAATCCAATTCGGTTGTTCAGTTGCAACTTTGAATGTTATTTATTTAAACGCCGCGGGCAGGGCAATCTGAAATTGTATCAGGGGATTTATTTTTCGATTTCTAATTTAGGGAGAGGGTTGCAATTTTATGTTTAATAAATAATTTGATATTAGAAACTTATATATTTTACTATTATTTTCACAAATTCAATAACTTGAAATTAATATTTAAAAAATGTAACTACTACAGATTTAATTCTGAAACTTCCTGATGAGTTTCTGCTTCGCAAGTATGCGTATTCAACACAACGAATTCCTAATAGTAATAATAAGTTTACGTTCTCACGTTTACAAGTTTTTGGAGATAATAAAGTATGGATATTAAACGAGAGCTTGTAGATACTGTAAAGATAGTATTGTGACTGATATCACGTTCAGCTTTTATTGTTATTATTCCTTGAACAGAATTTTCTCTTTAAGCTTTATTAACAAAATTCGAAATTATGCATACAACTAATAATACTTGCAGAGTGAGAACAAACTAGATTTACTACTTATGTCACGTACTCTGGGGCCAACTTATTATTTAAGCTTCAAAATAAATAAATAGTCAACAGAACAAAAATTAACTTAACTGGTTAACATAACGTGATTAAAGTTGCAAAACTAGAAATTAAGGTGTTCTCAGAGGAGCAGACGTCGCGTCGGTTCCTCGTTGGTTACAATAGAGTTGTGGTAGTTTGGGACCTACCTGATACCACTCTTTTGGTAGTTTGTCAGTTACCTGAAATTTACAAACAGTATCTCGTTTATTGAATAAGAGCCAAATAAAATATGATAAGAAAATGGAATTAAAAAAACCTTCAACGATTGAATAAACTGATAGAGCTTTATAGCTAATACAGATTAAAATATCAAATTTCAGAATAAATTTCAGTACAACTGGCCGGCTATAAACTTAAGTTTGGAATGGTCGCAGTAAGATTTATCTAATTTGTCATCATTAATTTAAAGAACTAAATAGCTTGTTAAGTTCTTTATCTCCCCGACATCGAATTGTTGAAAGCAGATGGTAATTACTTCAGTTTTAACAATTTCGTCAAATGCGAATAAAGAAAAAAAGAAACAAGGAAACTTTCAGTTTTCTCCCAATTAAGACTTGAAAGGAAAGTGTTTCGGTTTAAACAATTGATTTATTAAATGTGTCAAAAACTCCCTAGTACAAAACGAATTTAGTAATTTCATAACTTGCGGGGTGGTTTTTATAACCAGGCACGTAGCCAAGGGAGGAGTCCAGGAGATCCGGACCGCCCCCGAAATCTCCAAAAAATACCTTCTTCGCCTCTGTAGTACTCGTTTCATCAAACGTCATGATAGCGTTTTGGTTTTTGCTGAGCTCCTGAAACCTATTGTTTCCAGTCTGCAGGGTATTGCACAAGAAGTAAGAAGACTTTCTGCCACAACTGCAACAATCTTGACAGCAATGGAAAAAAGCGAATTTATTATCTCATTGCTGGTTTGTGAAAAGTTTTTCAACTTCACCTTGCCACTCTCGATATTCCTGCAAAGTCCATCTTACGATTTAGTAGCAGCTGTAAAGCATGCACATGATGTCATCTCATTGCAGAATATTAGAGACAATGCGCAATCTGTTTTTAATGGCATATTTGTTTGCGCATCCATGTTGTTTAAAGAAGTGTTTGATTGTGAACTAAGAGTTCCAATAGTTATTGACAGCAAACGAATTCCGTTGCGGACTATTATAGAATATCAGTTTCTGCTCAGTTTATCGACCAACTAATTACAAATTTAAAAGACAGGTTCACGGCAAATGAAAATTTTCTTTCAGCTCTTCAAGTGCTTTTACCAGGATTTGCTTCACCCAAAAAAGCAGTATTGCTAGAAAACATGTCACTCTATTATTCCCAAAAATGCCCAGTACGGCGGTACAGGCTGAATATTATGTTTGGTGCAAAAAAGTCTTGTCAATGGAGCCAAATACTGACGTTCTCACAGCACTAGAAAATTGTAACAAGGCTTTTTCCCAAATATACACAATCTTCTCACAATTTTGGCGACTACTACGGTCACAACAACCAGTGTAGAGAGCTACTCAATACAAAACTGTCTTGTAAATTGGATTATGAAACTTGCATTTTGGATCAAACTGACACTGCGACTTTGCTCATTTCTTACTATCTTAATACGTACCAAAAGGAAAAGTTCTTTAACCAAAATTTTTGATACACGGGAAGAACGGTCAGAGGTTTCCCCAAATACGGGTGGTCATTTAGACTTTCCCGTGACATTTCTTGGACCGGACTGATGGTGGTGGGTTTTTTGGATGAACGTTTGTAGTTTCAGCGTTGGTGCCTATCGATCTTAAATGTCACTATCTTTAGTGAGTGGATACCATAGAGACGACACGTGGTGTTGGCAGCTGTTGGTAACTGTTTTGTTCTGTCATTGTGTTGATCCCTAGGTGTTGTTACTTCTTTTTAGATTAGCGCTCAGGTGTTGTAAAGGACTTGCTATACAGCTGCATAACATTTTCACCGGCCAAACACCAAGCGGAACTTGTGTCACAGCAAATAATGAAGAAAAAACAAAATCTGCTGTATGTTGTTTGTTTGTTAGATTATCACAAAAATTTATTCAAAATAATGAAATAAGAGCAAAAATAGGGAAATTAGATAAAGATATAGTACAGCTGCTTACAGGACATGGAAATTTTAAATCTTATTTAGTTAAAATAGGAAAATTGCATGAAGATGAAATAGGATGTGCATGCGGAGAGGGAGAGGATAATGCGAAACACGTATTGTTTAAATGTAGATTGGAAACGCGAGCTAGAGAAATAGATAATAAAAATTTCGTTAAAATAGGATATAGGTGGCCAAGGAATATAGATGAGGCAGGTCAGTTAAGCAAAATGAAGCAATGGTGGGTGGAATTAAACGTTTTGCGAAAAGAGTAGATAGACTAAAAGTACCAACGCATATTAAAATTATAGATAGGCATGTAAATGGGCCCGTTGAGGTGACCGACTCACTTCTTTTGCCTCGAAAAATTAATCTATAGAATCAAACCTGCCATAGACTATCTGTCTAGCTGGCGCGCCAAAGTAATAAGGGAGCTATAGGGCTTCTAGCCAAAAGAGCTAGACGCCTTGTCCGATGCAATTATACCGACCTTTCGTTATCTAGATACGTCTCGTTGTCGGCTTTGACATGTTACGCTTGGTATCCGGAAGAAGCAATAACCCATCAGTTGGCGAAAGATAGACAAGAAGTGTCTGGGATGAGAACTATAATTAATGACAGATTATGAGTGTAGGGTGTGGCAAAGGAGATGAAGTTGACCATGTCAAAGGCTGCTTTTTCAATTTATATAATAGGATAGGCAAAGAAAGTAGTACGACAGAAAAACTCTCTATGGCTTGGTGTATCTTCCTTTTAAAAATAAGTAGTACATAGGATCAGAAGGGAAAGGGGTTGGTGAGTGCATTCTTGCTATGAAGTATTGGAGACAGTGAGATGAATCAGATTTCATTGAGCATGTTTATTTATTTTGGTTGAAGTTATTAGATAGAAGCACCCTGTGTGTGTGAATCTTAAATTTACTGTATGATACTAGGGACGACATCAGGTGATCCAAAAGACCAGATCTTGAAAGTAAGTAACTTACTTAGCTATCGCACTATTTTAATTGGCATCTTTTATCAGTAGTAATGTGAAATAACCAAATACAAGGCAAATGAAGAAAGTTTCAATTGAAAAAGACGAGGTTGTTCGGATGTATTTTACTATTGATTGATACTGTCTATACATATCTATCAACCGACACACGATAGCTTTTCCATAATGTAATTTAAAACTTCTGCATAATTCAATCATTAAATAAAAAGCTTCTACCAAAGTTTCTGAAGAAGGAAGTCAGTAGCTGCACGTATAAAATTATACCTACTTCTTCCTTGTAGACCCTTAAAAATCTTGTATTCAATGCAAGTCAAGCAATATCGTGTTTACATTAGTCAAAACCCAGTCTTGTAAGCTAGAAAGGTATAGATTTCCGTTTTTAATGTGGTTTTTATTCTTTTTCCCCCTTTGTCTAACTGTTAGAAGGGATGTGCAGAAATAAAATCAAAGAGAAAGCTAGATGAATATGAAATTATAATGAGATGAAGAAAGAGAACAGTATATAGCTTTACAAATGATGTACGAGAAGGGGCTTAAGTTATGAGACACATTTATATGGAAATTTTTGTTCTGTTTCGCACCCTCGACTGACGGATTCTTTAAATTTTAAAGAAACTTTTGTGGCAGCACTTTTGCTATTTATTATTGAAGTCTTCTGGTTTAGTTGTCATCAGGAATTCTTGTATAATAAAAGAAATTCTTTCTATGATATTGAAATTCAAAGAAAAGAATTTCAAATATCGTTTCGGGATTGCCTAAAGCTTTTACTAATTTTGTTATTGAGCGTTCTGTGTAGTTTGCTTAAAGTGATTCGTAGGAACATACAAAGAAAGTTCGATAATGGAATTCAAGTTTAATTCGATTTCGGTTGTTTATCCTATAACAATTACCCCCTTTCTCTTTCAGTAGCTTTTAACCGAATCGTACAACAGTGCTTTTAGAATTTAAAGGGAACTACCTTAATTAGAATAAATTATCTGCGTGTCCAATGAATAAACAATGAACCAAAGCTAAGTCGTGTGAAAATGGGGTGCAAAATAATGTAAATTAAGTACATTTTTACGCGTTTTTATTACCAGCATATTTAGTTTGGATATTGCAAAATCTAACATTTTCTCCAGTTGAATTCCGAATATTACGGCAATAACAATAAAATTTTAGAAGTTTTCAAAGTTTTCCTTTGTTATTGCATGATTATGGAAAAATACAAAATGTAAAACTGGTATTTTGTAAGGGATATAAGGAAATAACCTCTCCAGTAAGGGAGTGGCGATAAAAGCAAATGAAAATATTACTTAATAACATCTCCTTAGTTTCAGTTGCATTTTCAGTAGTAAAAGCAACAACTTTAATTCACCGCACCATACCAAGATAATTTAATATTAATATCGGCTTAAAGTACGATTACATTAAGGTCCATATTCCAAGACGGTATGTTCATTGATATTTTCTGCAACCCTCATATAACCAGCCATAAGGGTGTTATTAAGTTGGCACCCGCACGTGTTTTGGCTTCGAAAGGGCCCGTAGGGCTAAGAAGATGGAACTAGAAACACTGCAACATTCCATTGCGTCTAATAATGTTATGATTATTACTATTATTACTAGACCAGATGGTGTTTAATTAGTTGGTACGTGTCTACCTAATTTATGATACAATTTTTAAATCTATTAAATTCCGTTTTAGTCTTATCATGGCTAATGAGATGGAGAGAAAGGAGGTGAATTGTTTTCAAGCGTTGTGATAATCGTAAATGTTCTTGATAGTGCAAATTAGGGCTGTTATCGATTTTCCTGTATAAGCTCTTCCGGCTTCTTTACTTACATGAGATTGCAAAGCTTATTAGTTCCTAAGAGGATTCTCGCGCTTCTGCCCATTTGGGAAGTTTAAATTTGTGTTCGCGGATTATTTTGAGAATTTAAGAATGGTTAACGAAGTTTGAGGGTGTAAAAAGAAAATAGAATCTATTGATTATTACCAACGCAAGGTTGTACTAGTTATTGATAAAACCGTTTAGAATTATAATCTCAGTTAATGGATGTTAAAGAAAACTGTAAATAAGCAGGAATGTCTTTGGGTGTGGATTATCTATCTTATTTCAAGGGGTTTTGTCTATAAAACTGAAGTTTTCGCTTTTTATTTGAGATATTTCAACTTACGTTTCAAGGCAGCTCACAGTGCTATTAGCGCTAGAAACTAGTACTTGACGTGAAACAAGAGATTATGTTGACGTCCCCTACGTCAATTTCTGTAGTACAGATAAGCAATAATTAATTGGTGACTTACCCATACACAACGTTATTGCGTAAATGGCAGTTTTAAGACATCAAATACATCAAATCATTATCGATAACTATTAAATTCTGTAACTAACAAAATTTTAGGAAGAGGTTGAGGACTATCTCTGTGAGTGAAGGCTCAAAGAGTACATGGAAATCTTCTTCGTCTTTTTCATTCCAAAGTCTCCATATAGAACCATCTCTAAGAATGTTCATTGCAGGCATGTGTTTCCTAGGTTGCAGCAGCTAGTTATTAGTTTTTTCATCAGTGTGGTTTGTTATCTACTTAATTACAAGATGTCGATTATCAATGCCTTCGAGTGAGATTATATCGTTTTGCTGTGTTTTAATCCCTAAAATATGCTACCAGTAATTCTGATGTTACTCTGTCATTCGTTCAGTCAACCAGGCATGCGTTTAGGTTTTAAAAATGCCAAAGACTGATCCAAAGTCTGTAAACGTTGTTTCTGTTCTTGTTTGACAAATATATCAGCTGTTCCTTTGCCCTGTATTCTTGTTGTGGCTAGTTTGACTGTCAATTAGAATGAGACTGCTCCTATCCTGATCCCTCTTTTAAGATTCTCAAAGGCACACTCCAACAAAGTGTTTTTCAGCTTGAAATACGATGAGTTATACCATAGTAATTTTCCTGACTGAGAGCGATTTGATTATGGCCTTTCATTGCTCTAGACAGTCTGAAGACTACAGGTTTATCCAAGTTTTGCTTTAAAGGTATGATGTTACTGTCCACTTTTAGTAATGAGTTTGTGACACTGTTTGCTATTTTGGTATCTCAAAAGACAGGTTCGATCCATCAGCTTTCATTGCATTTCAGCTTGTACGCCTACATCCTTGTTTCTATCTCGACGATTATTTAATAGCTAGAGAATACTGTGTAAGTGCTCTTCAAGGCACCTGTTATCGAAAAGGCTAGTCTTTGATTAATTCTAGGCCGCTATCAAACAATTGAGTATAGCCTATACGATCTTCCGCATAAGCGAGTTTCAAGTTAGCTTTGCATCTAGTGGTATAACTCAGTATTTAACCTTTTGGTTTATATATAGCTGCCACCCAAGGAAGATTAACAGTTTTAGTCTATCCCGTTAGTGTTTTTACTTAGAGTATTACCCTCCCAGCTGGGTTGTTAGAGCTGTTTGTATGGAATTCAAAACCGTGGTGCCATATTTCCTTGAGATGAACATCTTGATATTTAATACCCAGTCAATTTAGTTTCAGTAGCAGTCTGTCATTAACCAGATCCCAAAAAAGATAATAAAATAGTTTCTGCAGAAAGCCTCTAAACTGACCTTGCGTTACTTATTCTACATAATTAGACCTTTTTTAGTGGCAACCCAGCTAGATTCAGCAGCGGTCTTAAGCGGAGGTAAGGAGGTTATACCAACAATAGAAGAGCACATCTGTGAGAAGAAGTATATTGGAATAACAGAAATAATCACAAGTCAATAGTAAACAACATAGTAATTTCGAAATTCATCTGAGTAATAATTACATATTGCAGGTAAATTATACAAAACAAATAGCCTAAGCAAATAGGTTGATTCAAGACATTTAGCATACAAATTAAATATTAAAGAAAACAAGTAAACATACCAACAGAATTATCTTCAAAATAATATGAAATAAAATTTAATCATATGCTGCGTTAATAATAACAAAAGTGATTAGCAGATAACAAGATTGTCTAAGTTCAAAAAAAAAGAATTTATTAAGAAATTATGCTAAATCAAAGTGAAATTTGAAATATAATCAAACAACAATAGCATAAAAAAAATTGAAACACAAGGAAAAATACATTCATAATTAATTTCTTCCTTATTGTAAAAAGTTTTATTTATTCACTCATTCACTTGATCCTTCTCGAAGCAAACGGCCAATTAGAATACCTCGGCGTCGGCAATTCCAGAATCAAACAGCGGTACAGACTTCTGATTAAACGAGTGAAGATTCTCCTAAAAGGAAAAAGCTAAGTCCAGAGAAAAACGCTAGTTAGTACCCGGATAAAGAAGACTATGACGTAATCTACCCCCAGAATTATTGAGGCTTTTCAAAAAGAGTTAAAGAAAAATTAAAGAAGAAGGAATTTAATCCAAACGCGGAATGCAATAGAGACTACAAAGATCACAACAGTATCGTTAACACTAAGACACTCCACCAGGTACAAGCAAACTCTCGAACGACAAACGAATCCCTTTTCGAAATACGACAAAATATCTGCTCGACAGAAACCAATTAAAGAGATCTACAGAATCTGAGAGGGGTAAAAGTACTGTAATTTCGCCAATAAGGAAGGCTTTGCTGAAAATGATTTTAAACCATTAGAGAAATAAATAACAAGGAGAAAATCAAAGCTGACTGGTTTTATTACAGCGAGCAGACTTAGAAAAAAATATTTTTTTAAGAAAAACACAAAAAGCTTACAATAGAAAACCCTTGAACCGGACTTGATTAAGTGAAATGAGAAATTTTCCAAAAAGAGAGATTATAGGATTTAGAAGAAAACTTGCAATTAATACGTCTTAGTTACGCAGAAACCAAATATAATATAAAATAAAGGAAACTACTAAGGACTTTTATCGTTGTAAGCTGTCAAACATTTAACAACGTGTTTTGAACAAAGAAAACCTACAAAGTGAATTCTAAATTCATAAGTAGTAATTAAAAAACCGCAATAGGAGATTAATAAACAACGTCTAGTGAGGTTGATTGGTTCAATAAATAAAAGACAAAATTGATATTGCTCCTCACAATCAAGTTTCAAAATTCGTGCAATAATTGACTCTATCATACCTCCAGACGATTGTTTCGTCCTTGTTTGGACTCATTAATAGAGGATAATGAAAGTCAATGCTTGCCATACAGTATGACAAAGTCAATGCTTGCACGAATTTTGAAACTTTATCAGTTTTGTCTTTTATTTATTGAAGATTGGAAAGTTGGATTAGGTAGCTTCTAAAAGAAATTCCTGGCACTGCCCAAAAAGTAAAGAAGCAAATTAATTTCTTTATTGAAAGGCAATAAAGTGATGACTAATAAACAGGAGAGAAAGTTAGAATAAAAAAATTTAGGTGGTTTCTAGATAAGTGAAAATGCACATAAACAAAAGCACACGTTATTTCTTTTCAAAAAAAGCATAAAAATAAACTGGAAATTTATACTGAATGTCTCGTTCTAATACAGGAAATTGATCAAACATCTTTAGAAAAATTTAATTATTAATTAATAAAATTAAAGAACCAATTATGAAACGATCTCGATCTTTACTAACGCATACAGGAGAAGGAGATTCAACTGTTCATAAGACAAAGAATTAATTACAAAAACTAATGCCATGTAACGAACAAAAAATTGGTCGTTACAAACCTTTGGTAACCATCATCTCTATCGTTGTTTCATCAGATATGATATCTTTACGAAACACCTTGTCGTTGCTGCCGTTATACATTCAAGGGATGTATGGTGAAAAGATTCTTCGATATCAAGAAAGGATAGAGCAATTTCTTACTTACTTATTTAGAACGCTTTCATTTTAATAATTGGCACGCATTCTGGTTGCGATTCAATCAGTTTCTCTATCAGGTTGATCTAAAGAATAATAGATGACCAAGTCTGAATACAATAGTCTGTGTATAGTTTATTTCAAGTTTGGATATAAGAACAATCCATATCTTTCCAAGCACAACGAGAGCATGTCGCTAGACTTACTTTTTATCAGTTTACAAAGAATTAATGTGAGGTCTAGCTTTTCCTAAAGCAGAAACCCTAAGATAATTCTATCAAGGTTATCAGTCAAATAATATTATAGTTTTGTTCGATAGCAGCCACTATTCTTTTCAGATTTTCATGATGTAACTGTGAAACTATGTAGACTTAACTAATTTTTTTTTTTGCAAGACTAACTATAATGGAGATAATTCTAACGTCTCTCAGTAGAGAATAGTAATTCTCAGTATTATCAAAGAAAAAACTGATATTTCTGAAACCGATATGCTGTTACCATTGACATATTTGGGGAAAAGGCGTCTTTTCTGCAAAAACATTAATATAGCAGTAAAACGAGGGAAAGAAACAAAAAAAACATAATTGTACCCTCAATATCGAGTAAACAGCGTCACACTGGATTCTGCATTGAAGACATTGAAGATAAGAAAGCTGGGTGACAGACACCATGAATCTTTGAGCCAATCATGAGTGTATCGAGACAGTGTTTTAAGTTTTTCTACTGTTTGTAATAAAAGTGCCAAAGTTTCATTATAAATTTCTTGTCTTTTGGATATCTCGAGTCCGGTTTCGAGCGCCGCGCGAAACTGTCGACTCTCTGCACTAAAGCAGAATAGTAAGCAGCAGTCCAAGAAAATTCAACATCCGATTGGGGGCCGGATGGTAGTTTCCAACTCCACCTGCCGAATCCCTGCGTAATGGTCTGAGGCGCACGATCGACAGGGCTCCAGTCTATTTCTCAGCCTTATCTAAACAACCTGCACAGGGGGGCAGGTCGCCTCCATTACTCTAGAACTTCACGGCTGATATTCGCGCCAGAGGCTCAGCGGTATTACCAACTCCAGCTGCTAAAATTCTGCTTCCGTCCGTTACCACATTGGTGCTCCCCTTCCTCTCCCATCCCATTCCCTCCTAAATCCTCTCACGGCGCGAACCGTGGGGGTTGTGTTTCTGAGAAGAACCGTTGACCACACCCACCCTCATTCCATTTACCATATTTAACCAATCAATTCCAAATCCATCAATTATCAACCTTACCACACCTATCTTAATCAATTAACTATTTATCCACCAACGTTCCATCTACCCACAACTAACACCAACTCCAACGGCGCTATCGCTCCACCATCTACGATATCTCCGCCGTCGCCATCGTCTACATGACAACAGAAATCCATCTAAAGAATTCGATAATCATCTTACTCCAATAACATCAAGAAATCCGAAAAATCAAGACCGCCGATATTCATCCAACCAACGTCAACTCCAGAAATTCAAGAACCGCCGCAACGCCAACGATAAAACGTCTCAAGCCGTCTTAACTGCCTTGCCTCCAACGCCGAAGACAAACCGAATCACCATCAATCCATTACGATCAGCATCCATCAAATACCACTACACGGGCTGAAGAGACGTCGAACGATTTCTAAAGTCGTTAGCGATAATTAGCAACAACCATATCTCGAGAACAACGTGTAGTACTGAGATGATGTCTATTAAATGGTTGTTACTATGCGGCATTTATTGCTCTAGTAACTTCCTTCAAGAGCGGAAAGAAAATAAAGAGAACGGATATATTTTTAGAATCTACATTCAAGCTAGCTTTTCTTGTAGGATGCATCGTTTTTGAGAAAAACAGTATTCTGTCATACCTGAGGATGTTACAACTTGATATCTAGCGATTTGTTTTTTCAGTATCTTGGAAACCATGTGCAATATGCAGTTAGAATATACAACTTAATGGTGGATATGTAGAGAGAGATAATACCCGTTATCTCCTTTAAAGCTTTAGCACATCCTTAAAATTCTATTCACAATTAGGACTGACTATTTTGTTCTTAAATTAGTATGGAAGCTTGGGTGTAATGGGGAATTGAATTTTAAGGTTCTGTGTTTAGAAGTGTTTCACTTTGGAGATTACACCAGAGCTTGTTGTCTCACTGCTTTAGTTATCATACCATCAATTGCACCGATCAATAATTTTTCTTAAATCTTCTAAATTAAAAAATACAGATATTGATTTTGTCTGTTTTCACTTTTGTTGGTAGCAATACAGATGATAATACTAATCCGCTAGGATACGTAGCTAAAGTTTAAGCATGTGTATACCCATTTCAAGAAGCTTAATATAATCCCGGATAAAAAGTTGATGTAAAACCAGTCAGGGATTTAACACTTTTCGCTAGAAAAAGATGTAAAGGAACGTTATTTAGTGCTTTTTTTAAGGTTTTAATTATCTGGGAAAAAAATTATCTCTACTGGAAATTTAGTATTAAAATATTTCATCAACTACATAGTTGAAATTCTTTGGAATATAATCTGGATAACGATAATAATTAACGAAAATAAAGGTTAAAGAAGAAATGCGTTACTCGGCGGATAAGGAAAGGTGATAAAAATAAATGGAATTGCTCGATTCGTTCTTGACACTATTAAGACGCTTTCCGAAAAGTGAACAGTCCCAGTGCTGAAATGAACAAAGTTTCAAATAAGGTTGTTATTGTAAAAGAAAGAAAGGAATAATTAATACTTAAATTAAAGGAATAAAAACTGCATTCAAAAGTTGAATGCAAAAAAACAATCAAGATAGCTTAAGTCAGAAAAAAATTCAAATATCAGGGTAATGCCTAATTTATAAAACAATGTGATCAATCAAGTTAGTCAAATATCGAAAAAAGCAAACTTTATTCTGGATCGAAGAAGTAAAAATCTACAAAATAAAAAAATTTCTAATTTTTTAAAACCATACCAAAAGGTATAGATGCAAAGCAGATTCAAATACATAGGTGAAGTTGCATCGTATTTAAGGCAATAAAGGAATACTGTGTCACATGTAAATACAACACCCTGTATACGGACATATACAATTAGTTGATGGTGGATTTAGCACCAAAAACAATGGTTTTTGTGAAGTTATAAAAGTGACAATTTAAAAATGCCATTTTGATTACAAAACAGTTTTACAGTGATAATTTTTAATAATGTCGATGTACTTCCTTTGACAACGAACAAATTATCGATAACTTTTCCATAATTTTATGTTACTGATTAATTTTCAATTTTGTTTTAAAAATCAAATAATTTGATTGACCTAAGCTTTCTTAAGGGAAACTATCTTGTGTTATAGATACAAACTCTATCTTTTCATGAGACTTACAACTAAATTTGCCTATCTAGAAATTGTAATACAACTTTCAAACTAACCAGACAGGGTTTAATAACTTAGGGATACTTTAACAATAGTTGTTCTTACCTTACCAAAATTGTATTCATCCGAAATAGGTTTAATATAGGTCTAAGCAAATTACAGCGGACGGACTGCTATCTGCCTGCGGCCTCTTAGATACGGCCCTTTAGATATAGATCAATTAAACCACCGAAACGCTATATTGCTTAATTAATCAACTAAATAGGGCAACTATTTTGCTACCTATTCTATCTTTGGATTCATTAGACGTTAGTTATTAGGTGTTATTTTATGTAAAATGTTTTTTTAAATAAAACCCCAAGCTACAAACTTGAATTTTTATTTACTGCTTCCATAATTATTATGTACATTTTGTTTCGTTGCGTGTGACAAAAAAAAAACCTGCTCATTCTATACAAATTCTTAACTTCTACATTATTAAAATGCTGAAGAAATAATTATCACAGCCAACGGAAAGGATTTAATGACTTGCTTCATGGCGAAAATGCATTAATTATTTTCCATGCTCATTTCTAGTGTATAGTCATTAATTTGGTATTATAAATATTTTAGTAAAGCTCTATGCTATATGGATATCCTTTTCACGAGAAGATTAATCACTTCATGCTAAATACAGTGTAAGGTAAGATTAAAATGTGTCCAGATTACAGTGCTTTAATAATAGATTGTAAAAGTTGTCAGTTGTGCACTTTCAAATGTTGTTTTCAGTAGGTGGGAATCTTTAATACAAATCATATACCATGTAACCGGCGTTTGCATGTCTTAAAGCCCCGCATTATCAATTTCAAGTAACACATAACTGAATTGAATAAGGACCTGGGAACAGTAATGTTTGCGCTGTAGTATTTGAACGGGCTAGAATATCATCAAATAAGGATTTCTTGGAAATCAGACAAATGCAACATTTTGTACAATTTATACAGCCAGACAGACAATAAAAACATTTTAGCAAAAAAAGATCATCTTGTAGTACTTCACTGGCACTGCAAGAAAAATGCATGCGTTGCATGTATGACCTCCACACATTTCTACTTATTAAATAATTTTTATATTATGTAACAAAATTATGTTAAAATTTAAGCAAGTCTGTCCAACAACAACAGTTACAGTATTATATTAATTTATAAGAAAGTTTCAATGATAATATATTTCAATTCTTCATATTACTTGGTTTTTCTTTAGCAATCAAGCTAGTTGAATTACTTCTTTTTAATTTTAGAGAAACTTGTTCGTGCTTTTCCACTTCAAATTTCTTCTTTCAAGAATGGATAAAATTGATAAATGTTTTATTGAAATAAATTAATTTCTTACCCAACTTCCAGAGAACTATTTCAATTATTCTAGCTACATAGATAAATAGGTAGAAGTTCCTTATTGCGTTTCTAAAATTCCATTTAAAAAAGTTTTTAATAAAACTATAATTGCCGGGAAACAGAATTATTAAAAAGTCCTCTCTAATAAATGTAGAAAATCATGCTCAAGCTACAATAAGGCTTTGTGAAAGCTATAAAACTCTTAATTTAACAAAAAAGTATATAAAGCTTATTAAACTCGTCAAAGTTTTAATGAACTAGTTGGTATAAAATTTGTAGCGGTCTCGTACTTTTAATAAAACTCTGCATGTGATAAGTAGATTTGATAGAAGAATTTTCTCAAAAGGATTAAAAATGAAAATTTATGCCTCCTTTTCCATTTTTCCTCTTTTTCGTTTGCTTTTATGTAACATCCTTGAAAGCTTGTATTTTTATGACAAATGTAAGCTTTTCTCACAGATAAAGTTTTTATGTTTTGTACTAGGGGATTGTTTTATTGATGTTTTATAAATACTCCTAGTTAAACTATAAAGTACAGTTACGTGGCTGTATGTTATGTCACTTTTAAATTTTGTACTACATTATGTTAACGATCTTAGACATTAGCAAATTAAAATTAAATTTATTTTCTGTTGCACCGTAGTAGCTACAAGTGGTCTTAGCCAAGGTGAGTCTGAATTCTTTAATTGTATAGCTTATACTGATCAACAGAACCTAACAAGGATTTCCATTCGAAGGAATAATTCTACCTTCTTTTGCTCTAAAATTAATTTTTTATTATTCAGCAATATGAATACAGGATATAATTATTTACTTAGTATAACGGCCAGTCCTTTTCTTCCAAATAAAGACAGTCCAAATCAATAAGTATTGCTTGCTACCAAGACTATCTATGTTTTACATCTCCCCATTCATTCTAACACTCATCCTAAAGTACGTCATAAATCCATTGAAGTGTCTCTTGTCATTTCAACAAAGAAAAGTCTGTGTAAGGCAAAGTTCATCGTTTGCTTGTTTGTTGATTTTTGGTGTTTCAGTTTCTATCCGGTCTTCCAACGGAATCTTGCCTAAAAATTACAGAAAAGTTTATGACAGCAAAACCTTGAATCTTGCGTCTACTTTGTTAGTTGCTCTCAGGAAAATTAATTCAGACTTCTATTCCTACCATGTACTTTGTACTTTGACCGAGATACTACCAACATAATAAATTTGCAGAGCCTTAGACTATTAAATAATTGTGAAATCTCTCTTGTAGTTGGTATATGGTGTACAATGTACATGGCAGCAAACAGCTAGACGTTAAAGACTTTGATAAGTACTGTAATGTCAGTTACATGAAGAATATAGTTATTATAAGTCATTGTGAATATTCAGATATTACAATTTATCTCAATCTATTAACATCACAGTTTACAACGAGGAGGTAATGCGGTGTTAATTACATTATATTAAGAATCTAGTAATGTTTTCTAGTTAGTAAATAAAGAAATAAAACAATTATCTCAACCATTCAACAGCTAATTCTACATCTTCCTTTTAACTCAATCAATAAACTTTGCAATTGCAGGTTAAGTGTTTCATTTATCTTACAGTACAATCTCTGCGTCAATTTTAAGGATGTTGCTGAATCTCTTGCTCCTATACTTTTAGCGATCCAAATAGAAGCTTGAATGGCATTTTTAGAATTTTCTACTTGTGATTGTAGTTACCACAGGCGATGCTGAACAAGAAAAAAGTCTTCAGTGACTTTTGCTTAGAAGCCGGATATAACTGTCTTTCTAACTGAGAAGCAATGGTTATATCGACAAGAATTTCTTTCTACAAATGTAATTCTACACTTTACAGCTAAAGCTAGCCCTAAGCCAAGCTCTGACCTCAAAGTGTTGTAATATTGACTTACGCCAATAAAAACCATAACTGAAGCTACTGGAACTGGAACTGTGAAGCGTTGAAAATAATAGCCAGAAGGGTAGATTAACTATCTGAGTCATTTATTATGATTATTGTGACAAGACCATCAATATATATGTCTCTTGTGATAACTAATGGTAAAATCTGTATTTAGGTACTTCCTATCGTTGTCGTTATAGAAAATTCGTTCCTGTAACTCTAAAGAAGTGTGATGGTGCACAACATTCCTTATCAGACTTAAGGATTGCAAAAGCTATGAGTTATTGCCGATAAGCGCTCGACTAACCGTAACCTAAATTAAGTAGATGAGAGTTGACATTTATTAACTGCTCTTTCGAAGTTCTTTTCAGTAAAACGTTTCGTCTGGAAGTAGAAAAGTGGATAGTACCCAAAAATTATTATTTTCAAATGTATCTTCAGATTAAGTTATAAATTGAAAGTACCTAGCATGTGTCACTCATTGAATGTCGTTTGTTGACCTCCAGGATCTCGTTCTCTGCTCTTTATGGTAATGAGAGGATTTATGCTTAAGTACCATCTCTGCTTTTTAGTGCATTTTGTTCATCTTAATAAAGTCAACAAATTAAAAACTTTCTAAGAATCTTAGAAATGCTTTGAAAGATAATTATTTAGAAAATTCTAAATGTACAGAAGAATTTTACAAATATCATGTAAATAACAACTCTGCGTGTTAATGAGATAAGCTACTGCTTTTCTTGTTGAGATGGACTATAATGGAACCAACAAAAACCGTAACAGATTAAAATAATATGGTCAATTGCCTGTTTTGAAAGTATGGACAATTAATTCCTGTATACAGTGTGTCCCAATTTCGATGCTCACTATTGGAATCTCGGAAATTGTAAGAGATACGAAGTCTGTTAAATTAGAAAAGTTTTGGCTATTTTGGAGATCAATTTACTTATGCTTTTGTTTTTCAAAAAAGTTCACGGCTTACTAGATATTTGCTAAAAACGAAATTATTTTATTTTTTTTATATAAAAAGCATTTCCCACTTAGTGTGCAATGGCTTTAAACATATGAAAATCATTGGTTTTTTGTCAGATAAATTACATTTGTTATGTAACAATTGCTAAAACAAAACAGAACGCGCTTTTAAGATAATTTACTGAGCATTCACAGATAGCATCAACTAAGCATTTAATGTCCCATAAAAGCATATTTATTTTGTTTTAGCAATTTTTGCATAACAAATGAATTTCTTTGATAAAACTCCACGACTTTGTGTGTTAGATGTCATAGCACATTATGATAAAAATGATTTCACTTCATAACTCGGTAAAACAAAAGAATAGCTATGTCAAACCATGTATCACTAAAAAGCATGTAAGGCGTGCAGTTCAGCAATATGGAAATCAAGTAGGCGTTCTATTAGAAAAAATTTGGATTTACGTTTCACCGCCGAAGTAAAACAAAAGACAATTGCGAAAATAATTTTTTTGCGTTTCAGAGTAAATTCTCTAAAACACCCTCTTTGCTGTTCTTTTCTATCTTTGCTCGTTTCTGAGACATTTCACTTGAAAAAAAATAAGATAATTTTGTTTTTAGCAAATATCTACTAAGCCGTGAACTTTTTTAAAAAACCAAAAGCATAAGTAAACTGATCTCCAAAATAGCCAAATCTTTTCTAGTTTAACCGACTTCGTATCTCTTACAATTTCCGAGATCCCAATAGTAAGCATCTAAATTGGGACACACTGTATGATAGGACCAGTGCAGTACACTCGTTTTATAGATGAATGGATACCGTCCATTGCACAGTTACATTCAACCACCACATTGAAATATAAAAAACTGTGAAGCATAACTGGCAAGCTACATTTTGGGATATGGTAGAGTCCAGCAGACCAGAAGGTGAATATTCTGATTAAATTCGGACTCACTGATTATTTCACAGTAGCCAAACTATGGTAGTTTTACCTATCTCACCCTCGATAGTATAGTGTAGTATAGATAGTAATAGTACAACCCATCGCCACAGCTCCACCATTTAAGAGTGCAGACATTAAGATCGTTGCTAGAATAGTTTAGATTGTTATCAAGATTTTGGAAAAAGTGTAATCCTTAAGTTTGTAAGATCTAGCAAAAGTGAATTTTACTCAGAACTACGATGGTTCACGAACAAGGAAGGTTTTTCTAAATCCATTGTATAGTCTCAAAGTTAAGCTCAGGTGCCTATTTTTCAAAGACGGTACAACGGAAAAAATTTATTTTACCTCATTCTTTGGCGACTAAATTTTATTTCTGCTTTGTTTGTAAAGTCCTTTCTTTTGCGTATTACTGTGTTAGTGCGATCTTTGTTTCTTCAATAGGTGAGGAATATTTTAGAACTTTTAGTTTTATCTCAATTGTCTTCCTAGGGCCGCAGCTACTCCCACCTCGTGTCTTCTATCGCATCCTTACTTATTTTGGGACTGCGTGGAGCGTCTTCGAGATTTGCGCATTGATTTCTCAGTAAGTTTTGAGCCTTTCGAGTGGATAACGTAGGTTAAAACAAACGAGACAAGAGAATCGTTAGCATTTTCCGTGAATGACTTCTTCCTTTTCTAGTGATAAGTAATCACAAAGTCGTTGAGAATCTTATTTGTTATTGACATGTATTCGTGTTGAATTCGCCTTGAAAATCTCGGTCTAGGACAATTCACTGCGAACCTTTCGCCGCGAGCTTTTGGCCGCAGACACATTTGCCGCAGACACTTTTCGCCGCAGATTTTTTCGCCGCGGTAACCATTCACAAATGTAGCATACTGACAATTCCATTTGAAGATTTTTAGTTGAGGGCAGCGAAGCAAATGCGGACTCGATTTCAACTTCTTAGCAAATATGATATTTAATTTACCACATATTCGTATCTACTAAAAACGTCTAGAAAACAAAATCTAACACAGTCGGTATATTTCAATTTTTTGTGGTGGTACGTATCTAATGCACAATTTTGCTTTAAAAATTTCCGTTGCGCATTTACTCTGCATTAGACACCATCTTTACAAAGATTAATTTTAATAAATTTTAATTTGTAAAACAATTGTTCTTCTCCATGGTATACGATAACATGCTTAATATATTGCCAATAATGTTCTATAATTTATTGTTAATGACTATTTGAAGTAATAATAATTTCTTTAGATTCCAGACTACAATTTTGAATGCGGTTGTCTCATATAGTTCCTGTTGCAAATATGTGATTTTGGGAGAGATAATGCAACCGTTATGCAATATCAATCAGACAATAAGCTGAATAAGCAAAATTTTTACTGCCGGTTTCGAATTCACTTTTAACGCTTTTCAACATCTTTATTATGTGTGGTCACGTTTATTTATTGGAATTTGTATATTTATTGTATAATTTTCGGCATTCTTTTTTATTGCATTTTGTCAGTAACTTAAAAATTGCATTCTTGAAGTCATAAAGTATAACGCAAGTA
>VTPC01008806.1:0-12793 GCA_011009095.1 Ignelater luminosus | reverse complement strand
GAGATATGCAGACCTCTTTTGGGACTGCGTTTACCATAGTTGTCCTGTGTACGACAACCGCTAAAACCAAGTTCTACCTCTACAAGTGGCAGCGCTAGGGGGATTCCCATTTCAAGCAAATTCATAAAGCGGGAAGGAGAAGAGATAAGAAAACCAAATTCGACGTGCATACTTATGGTGTCTCTGTGAGCAGAAAGAATTACCGCACGGAAAGTAAACGCGGGCGCTGTGCAGGTCCGGCTCGACTATAGATCCCCAATTTCACGAAAATGCTCTAAATTATCCGAATTGCTTCGTATTCGCACCTTATATAGAACCGATCCTTCTCAGCAGCCGTGCGGAAAAAAACCAATTCGCATTTGTTTTTTCCCTCCAACCCCGGAAAACCAAAAACGGAGCGTTTTGTGCTGTACCTCGGAAACGAAGAGTCGTATCTACGTAAAACTCCTTTTGTTGTGTAAGCTAGAGTATAGGCTGCGATTCGACCTGTCTTCAACTGTTTGTGGGTACAGTTATTTTCAAAAAATTGACATGATGTATCTTTGACGTTTTATAGCGCCCTTACTTGTGGGATTTAAGAGAAACGGTCTGTATCAGTGAATAGCTCCATCCATTGTCTTCAATTACGTATTGGTAATGCAATCTTCCGGGCCAAAAAAGCGGCAAATCAAAACTAGTGCAAAATGGACGCCGCCGTATCAAAACAAAGAAAGATCAGTAGATAAAATTCAAACCGTCGGTGTAGGTTTCAGCCGCTACACACGTCCAATTAAAAAATTCAGAAATTCTCGATCTGGTGCTGGGAGGGCAGGACCTCCTTTAACCCCTTCTGGAGCGCTTATTCAAAGGTGATTAATCGCGATTCAGTACCAGTCGATGGATTGGGTAGTGCTATATCCACCACCTGCGTCAAACTTTAATGACGGGAAATCCTAATTTTTGAGAAAAGAATGCAGTGGGGGGCAGCTAGACGAGATGTAAGTTTTGCATTCGAAATTCGGCAGCACGGACGAGGGCGAAGTTCAATCCGGGGACGCTGAAGGCGGCTATTATAAGACACGAGCGTCTCAAAACTACCCAAACGAGACAAAATACAACACAACAACATTATTATGTTAAGTCGTACGTCCCATAGTTCTTTCCCACCCTGCCACTTTCTTCCCGCCTTTTTTTTTGTATATTTATTGAATATTCTCACCGCAAAACCTCGCGTCACTCTTTACCCACAAAAGTGATCGAGATGCCAGCACACCAAACACAAGCTACTCCAAACCTATCAATACTTGTAATTGATCCACTTAAAGTTCATAATGTGTTATGCAAAAGGACATAAATATTTAAACAGTTAATTAATGAAAACACGAGCTAACTCTGTAAATTCCTTAAAACTTATTTTCCTACTTCAAAACCTACTATTAACTTTGTTAATTATTAATAATAATCCAAGCGCTGCTGTGAAATTTACACGTAAAAGCAGTCCTTTTTGTGTCCCGAAGAAGGTGCTTAGCATTGCAACATCTTTCATAAGAAAGAAGCGTGGTGTGGTAATATCGTTTTGGTATGTACTGTATTTATGATTAAATGCTATGTAGTTCATATAAGTCTTACAAAGAGACGAAGCTCTATATTATAATAAAAACCAGTTGCTTTGTTTTGTTTCTAAGGACAACAAATTTAACTTAAATTCAGAACTCTCTTTGAGCGAACTATGTAATAGTACAAAGTCCTGACCCCCCCCCCTTTGAAATGTTTGAAGTTTTTAGTAGCAACATACGATAAATAATTACAAAAAGTTTATACCTAAGTAAAGTTGTTCATTGCTAGCGACAAATGCCGTGTACGAGGTATTCCATATCAATTCAATCAAACACAAACAGTAAACTTGGAAACTAATTATTTGAAATTTTCTTTAAATTTTCCGTATTGATTAAGCTCATTATGTCAATGTTTTAATAATTATTTGTACAACAAGGGCGTAAAGAAAAGTTTTTCGGAAACGTAGGAAGTTAATGCCATTCGCTTATGAATTCTTAAATGGTGCTTCAATATTTCTTGCAGAGAAGAATAATGACTTTGACATTTGAGACACCAGTACCTTTAGTATTTAATATGCCATAACAAATATTTTATTTATTCATAACTGTAGGTATGTTCTGTATAAGAATCATATAAATATTTGAAAAAATAGTTATCGAGAAGACCCGCTAACTCCATAAATAATAAAAAAGGCATTTTTCATCAAAACCTACCATTAACTTTGTAAATTATTAATAACAGTACAACAGTACAGTCCTGTGCAACAAGAAAGTCAATGTTGCAATCGTTCCAAGTAAATAGAGCTAGTTTTGTCAGAATGATATTTGCTACCCGATCTTCTTTGTGGTATGAGCTAC
The DNA here is from genome assembly GCA_011009095.1 of Ignelater luminosus. Classification (NCBI taxonomy): domain Eukaryota; kingdom Metazoa; phylum Arthropoda; class Insecta; order Coleoptera; family Elateridae; genus Ignelater; species Ignelater luminosus. The sequence goes on along the minus strand of VTPC01008806.1, from coordinate 10,400 downwards.
AGTTATTATAAAGGTAAATGTTGCAATTGACATTAATTTAAAAAAATACGACAATTATACTAAAGACTACTCGGTATGTGCTTGAGAGACATTAAGACTGTATGACTAATCGAAAGTATTTTCCATCAAGAAAATTTTATTTAAATTTTTTTTTAAATTTTGTTGTTTGCAAATGACTTCGAAACCGCTCAATACTTCACTATTAATAAATAATAATTCATAATAATGGAGCACACATGAACTGCACATATATGATAACTTCTCTAAGTCTAATCTCTCATTTGAAATGCATGCAGACTGTTTACGACGGCATACACGAATTCCACACAATAAGCCAAAGAAAGAAATCAGTATAACTAATTATGATTACCAAATCCCGAAGTTTAAAACATACAATAATTCCACAATTTTCTATTACAGCCTGAATTAATCAACAATTGTGATGTCAAATGCGGATCAAGTAATCTCCGAGATACCAGAACTGGTGAGGTTACCATTTTTGGGTATGCGTCAATTTGGATTTTTTTGTACAAACAAATTTAAAGCGTACATTTCAATGACTATACTTGCCTTACTTCTAGCTAACCTAGTTGTAATAGGTATGCTACAATTTATCAATATAAAAAAAGATATATCCGATATCGTACAAAATCTGGAGGAGATATTTTCTTTCTCGATGGTAAGTAACGCTTTTACCTAAACTTGATTGTTGTATCCTACGCTTCTTATGTTTTATTCCGAAGAACATAAAATGATAGTTAAAACCTTTTAATTCTAGGTAATTTTAAGAATGATTACTGTCACCCACCGTAGTGAAAACCTCACAAGACTTATTCAAACCACCAAGTCATTTTGGGATGCCAAAAAATGTAACCAACAAACTCAAAAGGAAATAATTTCAATACGTCGTTTTATTTTTCAACTGCAAAGAGTTTTATTATTGGCTTTTTTACTAGGTCTAATTGTCGCAACAATATTTCCATTACTGCAAAATGAATTGCCAACCGGAGTATGGACTATGGAGGGGCATGAAAGGCTTTATCATTTTGTGATTATAGAAGAATATATTGTTTTGCCTTGTTGTGGAATGCTTTTTTGGTGTATAGATTGCATGTATTTGGGATTTTGTGCTGAAGTGGTTATTCAGTTTAGAATGCTGTCGCAGTATTTGGAAGAGGTTGGAGTAGATGGTAGCACAGATAATCAAACAGAAATAGATCGTCTCGATAAGATAAAAACCTGTGTTCGTCATCATAGACTATTATTACAGTAAGAGTACAACATACGTACTTCTTGTTACAGTATCGTGTGTGAGTTACATTGATTTCTAGATTTGTTAAGGAATTTCAACAAGCATTTTCGTTAGTACTCCTGCTTGAGTTTGTTATAGATGGTCCTATCATTTGTGCAGAATTACTTGCTGTGTTTGAAAGGTAACATCTCAATGATTTTAGTTCTGTAATGTTAGGTGACCTTAAAAAAATCAAACTAAACATTTGATCATGTGTAGTATTTGTTGTAAATCTGCAACTACCTGACCAACTGTAATTGATTTAATGGTAGATTATAAATTGTACTAGAATAACAAGACCTATATATGTTCCGATGATGCGTTTGCTGTTTTAGGAAGAGGTGATGAACTTAACTTTTTTAAAACGCTACGTTCTAGCAGCGTCAGGTTTTAATTTGTTCGAAGTTAAAGTAAGGGATGAAAATTTGGCTATTGGAACTATTCATCATGTGAAACAGCATATTTAAAGTTCTGCTGTCTCAGATGTCTACAGCGTGGTCCCATTCTTTTTTTTTTCAAAAGTAATGCTTAAGATTTCAATTTTAGGAAGGGGGAATAAACCTATAACTACTCGGTTATTTTAGATGTGATCTGTCTTATATGAAAGGAAATTGGTTAAGCAATCTTTCAATCTTGACTATCAGAACTTTGTATATTAATTTCGACTCCTACTAATATTCAGCGACTGTCTAGAATCTTATAAACTATTTGTTTAAGCAAATTGAAGTTGACTGAATAGTTAGAATTTCATCGCTACCATATTGAAGTTCACACTTTTTGGAGGGATAAAACCATGATGTAGGTATCTGAGAAAACATGAATCTTGATATACTCTTTAGCATGTCAAATAGTCTAAAACTCTTGCGTGCTGTTTACTTACAGAAGCTGTTAGAGAGGCTGAAGCAGTGTCCTGGTACTTTTATAACCTGAAATCCTAGAAATGAAACACAGTTGATAGATTACTGATCGTTTTTATTTTAGTACCAAAATACTTAGAATCAACTATGTTATATGACGCGATCTAAGAAAAGGTACATTAATGCGGAAAAATCAGTTTTTTAAATATATCTTTATACTTATCTTATTTCATGTAAAAAAAAACTGTTGAAAATTGAACGAGAGTCGGCGTTTTGACGATTTAGTTAGTGAAACATAGTTTGGAAAAAACGTCATGCAACCTACAGAACTGGTTTGTAGGTTACCAAAAGTTGCTAGAAACAAGTGGGATTGAAACCTAAAAATCGATAACTTGACCGTGGTCGCGTTTTTTGCTTTACAAAGAAATTCACTTTTCCAACTTAAGGTACCCTTTTATAGATCACATCACAGTTAATTATTTAATTTGGGACGTAATGTGTTAGTTTTAAACCGTTAGTTTGTCTACGTTCCAGCCACTCCTACCATATTCAAGTAAGACACGGCATTGTATTTACTATTGTCACGCTTCAACTTGGTTTCTTATGCATTCCAGCAAACTATATAACAAGGGAGGTAAGCAAAGAAAGACATATTTTCACTGTACTGGTAGGTTGGCATTCGATAGGTGTAGGGTAGATAAAACCTATTAGCACATAAGTTAAATAAAATCCCTTCATTCACATTCGAATTACTAGTACCTTAATTTTGTCTGACACAATTGCATGCCTGCCGTACCCAGAATTCTTAAGAAAATCAGAATCTAAGAAAACAATGAGGGTTGCTATTATGAAAATTGATGACATCATCAGGACTAAAGTTGGGGGTAAAATAAATGAGGATCATTCGGATAGGTGCCCCATTGGGAAATAAGGTTGATGTATCACAGAATTTTGATGTCAGACGCACAGAGAATTTTTTATTTAAAATGTTCTGTATAACAGGACTATGGAATATTATGGTTTGGTATGAATTTGAGGTTGTCAACTTTTTGCTATTTCCGATTTGTAGGACAAATTGTGTTTCCTAATGCTATAACAAATTTTTTAGGCCGCTGCAGTTTCAGACGCTCTCTATTTCTCCAACTGGTATTCTCACCACTTTCCTTCTTTAAAAGGACCGCTACTGCTTATAATGCAACGTTCCCAAAATGAAATTATCATAACAGGAGGGGGTTTGGTCACCATTAATGCAGGAACTGTTATGAATGTAGGTGCACAATGTAAAACTAATTATTGGTTGACGTAACCATCTATTTTACAGGTGCTTAAGGTAACATGGTCTGTATGTTCTTTACTGAGAGGCTTGCGACAAAACTGAGCAATTTTAAACAATACTGAATTGTTATTGCTTTAAAAATGTTGCTCGTATATTCAATTATAAGCAGCAGTTTTTAAATACGGCAACGGCAGTATACACCTTAGCAAGTGAAACATATTTGACAATTATTATGATTTATAAATAAGACAAGAGCTTTGTAAAATACACAATTAAAGAAATAGTAGCACATAACAATCAGCCTTATTTATTTTGTACGTAAATAAGCAGAATTCCTAATTTGTATAAAATAGACTGTTAGGGAAATGTTACTGGCATGTACTTCTTGAATGTCATTTTACTGTTGAAGATGTTTTGATAAAATTAACAAGCTTGTAAGATATGTGTCTTTAATGTATTTTTTGTCAAATAAGCATTTTCGTAGACTTTCTATTAATGTTAAAAATAGTGTAGAAGGGTGTAACGGGAAAAAGCTGAAAAAAGAGGTCTAAGGCCCGTTACGGATATCGGAAGATGTTCAATCCCTCACTAAAACTCTCAAAATAACTTGAAGATGGTAAAACCTAAAAGCACCAGAAGCTGAAGATCTAAAACGCTATGCCGGCCCACGCAGCTCCTCGCAGATCAACACCCTGTATATGAGCACTTTCAAAAATCTCACCCTGTATATAGGTGCACTTATGTTGACAGGTAGGGCAATAGGTATTTATAACCCTGGACGTACATACAAAACAAAGAAAAAGGTGCTTTCCCAATAAACTTACCCGGGGAAAGCTATTTATTATTTACTTTAGAAATAAACAAATAAGCAGCACCCCTTTATTGCTGGGCTGGAGATTTACTATTAAACATACAAAAGATAGTTACGTTATTTAAATTCATCGGTTAACAGCATCGAGTCCGGTATGCGTGGATTCCTCCACCTATAAAGGCTCACTTTATTTATAACAAACTACAGAATCAGGGAATTGCCTGTGCCGGAAAATGCCCAGCCCGGAAGTGCCCTGCCGAGAAGTCACCGCCTGGAAATGCCCGGTTCCGTTCACAGATTTTGCTAGACCCTGTTCTTTTGTTTTACGCTAGCTATCTCTGTTTTTCTGTCTCCATATCTCTTTTGTTCTTCACTCATACTTTCTATGTATTTATTGTTTCTTTTATTTGCTTTTTCTTCGAATCTTATACCTAACTACCTCTGTTAATTTGCTTTTTAGGTTTCTTTGTTTCTTTTCCATTTGTAAAATTCTTATCTGGTTTGTTAATTTCTGATTTATTTGTTCTTAAGACCATTTCTTTAGTAATTGCTTTTGCATGTATGTCACTTTTATTACATACCGTAGTAACTTTTAGTTTGTATTTACTAACAGACAGATTTTGTGCTAAAGAGATTTCTCGAGCTTTTTGTAGTTTACCTCTTCATTCCTTTTTCTTTCTTTAGTCCATTATTTCTTATCCCAAATATAATTCTTTAGTTTATAATAAACTATAATTTAATAATTTCCAGCTACATTTAAAATACAGAAATTTAATTCCTGCTTCCCACAATGCCTTCAAGGGTTAAATACATAGGTAATAATTAATAAACCTTCATTTTAACAGAGACAAAATTAGTAAATTACCAAGTGAGAAATTAGATAACAGCGTTGCAGTACTGCGGCACCCAGGATGTTGAACAAATTGCCTAGAGAAGTTTATGATCGCTTAGGTTATTCTACAGCAGTCAACGATGAAATGCTTAAACATTTAATGTTAAAAATTTAGCTACTTTCTTTGTTAAAATAAAAGCTTGTTACCTATCGAATTAACATACTAACAAAGTTTTTCTTGAAACATCTAGAAAACAGAGAAGTTAAATAAATCTGCAGGCACGCTGTTTCTCTATTGCCAAGCTGTGAATGGTGTACACTTTGACCATCTTGTATGAACAGTGTAGTTATAAAAAATCTTCAGTTCACAACATATTAAGGACGTTCATGCGCTACTTATGAGTAAAATAAAACTAAATTTTTATGAAATTGATGTAGGACTTAAAAAAAGTTGCAAAAAATATCCATAATCTTACAATGATTTATAAACTTTTTTTATTCGTCCTAAATATTTTTAAAGTATTTATAGCAAAATATCGATAAATATTTATGAGAAATTGATTTGACATCATTTTAATAGTTAATTAAATTCGGCAACACCGCCTTTCTCAGCTGTCAATATATATAGGTAGACATACACCTACCTCCTATGCATTCAATGCAAATATACACATACACACACATATATATTTGTTTACAAAATTATTTCCTCCGCCAGTCATGGATTATAATAAAATTTAAAATTAAAAGGAAAATTTGTTTCACAAAAACGTAAATTATGGAGAGACAATCAGTTAAATAGTGCAAACAAAAATAAAAGTCAGTGAATCACCGGTACATAAGTACCAAATTTTAGCCCAATCGGACAACCTTAACACGTGCCGCATCCAGCTTGAAGTTTGAAAAAATTGGTAATTTTCATGTTTTTGGAACGTGTTTTTTTCTAGACACGAAATGGGGACTCGAAAGCATAGTATATAGGGATACTGAGGCTAAGTCACCAACTCATCGTTAAGGTCACATTTTCACAGAGGGTAATGGACAGCAGATGCTACTGATAGTTCTGGTATATACATTGATTGTAATTTTGACACGGAAAACAACGAGAAAATCTTTTTTCACTAAAATCTGAATCAGGTGGTTGAAAATATAAGGTCTAAAAGCACAAGAATTGACTTTTTTAACAGACAGACTTTATTTACATAATTGGATACAACATTAAAACGATTCCTGAAATCCTCGTTTCGTGGTCGTCGGATATTTCCTCCGGTACTGCTGTACGACCTAAAAAAAGAAAGAAATAGAAGTGGATCAGACAAACTATATGTGAACTGAAATGTAACAATAATAGCAAATAGGGTACCTGCAATATAAATTGCTTTTGTGCCTCATTTCTTGTAAATTTCTGATTAGATTCTTCTATGAGCTTTATTGCTCTTTCCGCTGTCTCATTGACACATTTCATTTCGCTGATACTCTTAATTGCTTACATATATCCGCTGTACTTAAACCACAAAACTAAATTCTTTTTTTAAGAAACTGGGTGTCAATTTGAAATCTCTCGAAACATCGTTTTGATTTCAAAGAAACCAATGGAGCTGGCAAATTTTTTTTTACAAAATCTTCAAGATAGTCAACTTTAAAGAAAATCTTCTTTTTAATTTTGGTGTCTTTCTCTTCTACTTGCTCCTCTTCCTGTAATATATTGTATGCCATTCTTCGTTTTTGTTCGACGTCCACCCTACTATCAAATATAGAGAAAGCAACCGTTTCTTCGTTGAGGTACCACAAATGGTTTACAAATTTATTTGTGGCACATCTTACCAAATTTACATCTATCTATCTGAATTTCTGCAATTTTTTGATATCAATGATATCATATTTGATTTTTAGGTTTGTTAGGGAATTTCAACAAGCATTTTCGGTAGTACTCCTGCTTGAATTTGTTTTAGAAGGTCCTCTTATTTGTGCAGAATTACTTGCTGTGTTTGAAAGGTAATAATCTCAATGATTTTAGCCTAGTAATGTTAGACGATCCTTAAAAAAAAGAAAAAATGAAAATTAAAAATTTGATCACAAAAAGTATTTGTTATATCGAATAATATTGCAAAGATACTGGTCTGACATGCCGCCGTCATCATTTTTTTCCTGAAGGAGTCGTTGAACACTAATTTGGTTGTAAATCTGTAGCTACCTCACCGATTGTAATTGATGTAATGGTAGATGTTCTAGATTAACATGACCTGTATAGGTTCCGATGATGCGTTTACTGTTTTAGGAAGAGGTGATGAACGTTACTTAAAACAATTTCTTAAAATTCTATGTCCTGGCAGCTTCAGGCTTTAACCTTTTTGAAATTAAAGTAAGGGATAAAAATTTGACTATTGGGACTATTTAGCATGTCAAACAGCTTGTTAAAAGTTTTGCTGTTTCAGATGTCTATATCGTGGTTTTGTTTTTTCTTCTTTACGAGATGCGCTTAAGAAATCAATTTTAGAAAGGTAGAAATAAATCTCTAATTACTCGGTTGATTTGGATGTGATCTGTTTTTTAAGGAATTGCTTAGACAATTATACAATCGTGATTGTCAGAACTCTCTATACTAATGCCGAGACCTACTAATATTGAATGGCCCTCTAAAATCTTACAAACTATTTGTTTAAGCAAACTGAAGTTGACTGCATAGTTAGAACTTCAAAGCTGGCATCTTGAAGTTAACACTTTTTGCGGGGATAAAACCATGATGTAGGCATATGAGAAAACACAGATCTTCCTGTACTGTTTGGCATGTCGAATAGTCCTCATCACCTTTTTAATTTTACTTGAATTTCCAGAAGGGCAAGATCCAAAGGCTAAAAGTAGTGCGCGTTTATTATTTACTAGAGCTGTTAAAGAATCTAAAGCAGTGTCTTGTTACTTTTATAACGTGAAATTCTAAAAATAAGACAGTGTCGATAGATTGCTGATCATTTTTAATTTAGTACTAAAATACTTCGAATCAATTTTATATAAGACCCCGTCTAAAAAAAGGTACCTTAATTGGGAAAAATCAATTTTCTTAAGTACATCTTATTTTATAGACTAGATGATAAAAGAAATCTGTTAAAAATTTAGCCAGACTCAGCGTTTTCAAAATTTAGTTAGTGAAACCTAGTTTGGGAAAAACGACTTCAAAGTTTTGCATGCCGTTTAAGTATAACATGAAACTGTGTGGAATAGTCATACAACCTACAGAGCTAAGTTGTGGTTTAAAGGTTACCACAACTTGCTTGAAGCATGTGAAATTAAAAGCTCAAGATCGATAAATTGACCGTTATGGTGTTGTTTTTGCTTTACAGAGAAATTTACTTTTCCAACTTCAGGTACTCCTTTATAGGTCGTTTTACAATTATTAATTTTATTTGGGGCGTGTTACGTTCAAATCGTTAATTTATCTATGTTTCAGCCGCTCCTACCAAATTCAAGTAAGACACAGCATTGTATTTACTATTGTTACTCTTCAACTTGCTTTCTTGTGCATTCCAGCAAACTACATAACAAGTAAGGTAAGCAAAGAAAGAAATATTTTCAATGAACTTATAGCTTGGCAAAACTATTCGATGAGTGTAGAGTAGACAAAACCTACCAGCACATAAGATTCCTTCAAAAAGAGCAACATTCACATTCAAATTACTAGTACCTTAATTTCGTCGCATGAAGGGGCATTCTCTCAGAATTATCATATGATTATTATTGGCAAAGGTGCATATTTTAATAATAAATCAAGATCTTTAATTAGGTTTTTAGATTTTCTAAATTTTTACAAAAGATTGGTACAGCTTTTAAACGATTTAATAGCCAATGCACCTGCTAAACGAGTTGAGTACGTTTCCTTCTTCGTAGAATACGATTTAATGTATACAGGGTGTTTTCGGTTTATGTAGTCAGATATCGGGAGGTGAAAGAATATTGAAAAATAAGTGTACGTTGCCCAATAGACATATTCAAACACTCTTAGTTTTTGAGATACAGAGTGTTAAAGTTTAATTAAAAATTCTTTTTTTTTTGTTATTTCAAATACAGCATACGCTATTGAGCTGAAATTGCTTTTATGATTTCTACTATAGAAAATTCCCTTTTTTTACAGTTGTTGTAGTTGATGCTTTTCACCATAGGTAGAAATGCAGGCAGGGGCATTCATACTACTGCAAAAAGATATGTTATGCCACTGAAAAACTAACTGATTCTAACGTTTATGTATTCTACGCTCAATATACCATACAATGTTACTGTGGTGTTTTCCGCCTGTAACACATTGTGAGTAATTTAAATAATTTCAGACTCCTGCAACTTATAGTTTAATGTACACATCTTGCATGTTTCGAATAACTGGCGAAGTAGCTGAAATATTACGCAGTAATTTTGGTGTGAGGCTTATGAAGTGTTGTTACGTGTAAAAGTGGGTTTAGTGACCCTGAAGAAACGATTATCTCTATTTGGTCGCAGATTGGGTCGGGGTCGTAGAAAGTTCTAATGGCAGAAAACGGTAGCGATAGGGTTACTTTTGAGAAGACGCCAGTCTTAGTTAACCTTGACCGATGTAGGTGAACAGCTGATCCTAAGACTAACTATTCAGTTCTTTAAGATGCTTATTCGTGGATTAACCTTAAAGAGATAACCTCCAAGAAGGCGAATAGGGTTCTTCTGCGGCGGCTGACAGATTACACAATACTTACTTTCAGTACTCGCAGTCGAAGCTCCGTAATAATCTTTCCCACGAGTCTTATGTTCCCTGGAACAAATTTTATTACGGGTATTAACAGAAACAAACAACGATTAAAGTCAAAATAAAACATTTATTGTCACATAGACAAATATTTACAAACACTCAAGAAGTCTTCAATTTATTCAACATGAGATTTCCCGATGACACGCTCTACGGTAAGAAAAATTGAAAAACTTTTTTGAAGGTTTTTGGTAGATGTAATCCCCGATAACACTTAAATGTGCCAGAAGATGTAGAATTAAATTTCTTGTTGGAAGTGCCAGAAAATCCTCACAGCACTACTAAAGCGCTGGCTGCTAATAATCACGTTAGTCAAACGTCTGCTGTTAAATGTTTAAAAAACCATAAATAGCATCCAGATAAGGTGAGTTTAGTTCATGATCTAAACAAAGATTGATTTTGTCAATCATTATTTTTTCTGAAGAAGCGAGGTTTTGTCTTAACGCTTAACAAACAAGATTGTTGCTATTGGGCACCCGAAAACTCACACTGGATGATGGAGGCCATATTTAGTATACTGAGAAATTGAATGTTTAGGCAGGCATTATCGGCAATAGGATTTTAGGTC
>VTPC01008804.1:60073-103314 GCA_011009095.1 Ignelater luminosus | reverse complement strand
CAAATGTAAAAACATAATTTACTGTATGGATAACTGAGGGGTTAATTCACCAGTATTATTAAAACTCATTGCCCACAGGGTTAAGTTATAAGCTTAATAATTATTTAATAATTTGCAATACACATCTTAATTTACTGCATGGGATGTAATTATTACCTAATTACATTTTATGATTAAATAGTGACAGTAAATAAAATCGTTCAGTCTCCGAATGGATTATTTATAATTAATTTCCTTGAAGGCCATTAACTATTATTACATAATAATATATGTGTACGTGTGCACTTTACGTCTAGACAGTTTTAAAAGTTAATTCTATTAGTAAACATTATTTGGAGATTGTATTTAATCTTTCGGCAAATTTTTCCCTTGGCGACATCTAAACAAGAAAACATTCCACAATGACAAAAACTCCTCAAAAAACTTGTATTACGAAATGCATAAAACAAAGCAAATGCCAAAGGAAAAACAGTAATTAAGCATGTCAAAAGATTTCATGGCCACTTCAAATAAAAACTGCAAGATTTCAATGATTTATGTTATATTATCATTTAAAAGTAGATGATATTAGCACGTAGCTACAGTTATAGGGTAATGAAATTAACAAAAGTATTATACAAGTCATTAAAAAAGCATCAACACAAAGGTCTTTGATTTGCCACTATCATCGTTAGACGTTTAGCTGTCGAGTAAAAACATAAAAAAACCGAAATTTTTAGTATTAATCAAAGATTTGAACCGATTGAACCACAAGTGAGCAATATCACCCAAGCTTCGCTTCGCAATATGTCATAGAGTCAGTTTGCACAAACATTTCCATACTTGTACCCACCACATAACCGATTGATTCTATACCGTAGACAAGCTTCTAAACTTCATTAAACATTACAAAGTAAAGAACTGTACAAGGACCATATTACTAATTCTTGTTCTTTATAAACATGCAGAAACGGTTGTGTAAGACACAACTCTTGAATTCAGTGGGATTTGGATTTTGGGTTCAGTATCTGACACTTACCGGTAATCGAAAATCTCGAGCATCTACTAGAAAAGAAAATCTGAAGTGCCTGATTACACCCTAAAACCCACCAGGAAGTCACCATCACTTCAAAGTTTTTTAATTGTTTCTAAATCTCTGGAAGACTGACATCAGGCTAGTGACAGAACTTACGTTCAGTTATGTAGCAGTCTGTTTTGGGGCAACATATAATCTAGCTCCTAATAACTGTGCCAGTAAAACATTCAAGTTTCTTCTGAGGTAATTGTTTTTTCTTACTTATACTTTCTTTTAGCTGACAATCATAATAAATTGATCTTCTAGAAACAGTGCAGCTCATAAAGTTAAAAATGAGTGGAAGAGGTGCTGGGCAAACTTGCCACTATATATCTCTTACTTTCTTCAGCTAAAGGTTGGATACTAGTTTTAAAAAGGCCAAACACTGAAAGAATCATTTTCATTGTTTGGTATTAAATGCAGCTAAGATATTACACTAGCGGGGGATTAAAAAGAAAGGATCCACACTTACATATCAATGATACGTTTTTATATTTTTCATTTTAAATAACAATAATAATTTATGGCTTATATACTTATTACATGATAAATAATCACTGTTATATGCAATTCTTATTTTACTAAAATTATAATTAGAGAGTTAACTGTAAATTATCATAATTTACATTTTTTAAAATTTCGTTTAGAAACATCAAGTCTTGGTGGTTCCTTGAAAGAACCCATTGTACACATTTTCTATGTATTGAAGAGATGCCGGATTTGGAGTCTTTTACTGGCTCCTACAATTTTTGTTTCTTTTTTGTCTTTTAGACTCCTTAATCAAATCGGTAATTTTTAAAAAAGCGATTTATTGTTGTAAGGAAGTACAAAGACATAGGAAAGATCAACCAAAACGGAATAACTTCACCTTTGCTAAACTTTATTAAAGTTTTCCAATCGTCTCCTTTTTAAGAAAACCTGAAAGATAAGGTATAGTTAATTCTATAATAAGCGTGGAAGAATAATTTCTTTAAATATCTGCAAGATATGATGGTATCTGTCACTAATAACTTTACAGAGCGAACCTGCAACGGATCGACACTATGCGGTTGCAGCCTGCAACTAAGTTATTAAGATAGAAAAAATAATGTCAACTATCACATAAGATTATGCTTATAAAAAAGTATCATTTGCAACTGCAAGATATTTTCAACCGTTAACTAGTTCTGATGCCCTCAAAAACTTGGAAAATTGAATACAGCACTTATCTCTTAGTTTCAGAATAGCTGTTATAAACATCCTCACCATATAAATAAAGCTGACTTTAATCCTATTGATCAGGATTACAGATTTTTGCTTAGATGTGCTATTTACAATGAGCAACTTCTGCTCATTCGACTGATAATGATACCAAATGTGAATTTAATCTTATTGATATTTTATCATCTAATAAAATTGAAAAGAGAAACAATACCAAACATGATGGAGAGCTTGAGCAAAACAATGACGAACAGTTAGAAGTCCAAGAAGACGATGACGAAGAAGAATTGTAATTTCCTTCATTTCAGAGCTCATGTTCTTTAGAGGAGAATCTTCAGTATAACCAGTAGAATTATCCATCAAAGTTTGTCAGAGTTTTTGGTGTCACTACCCTGCACAACATGGCTTAGGCCTGCCGGGAAAAACCAACAAAAAAAACCTTTGTGCATTTTACCTCAAAGACATTTTATACTTTCTGTTTATTTCACGAAAGCGGTTGCCTGTACGGTTTCATCTTACAATCATTTTGCCTGAAGTACGTGTATAATACGTACGCATTTACTTCTTCTGTTGTTATCTTCAATGGGATTGTTGTTAGGATCTAAATTTTCTCTTTCTACATTTTCTAGATCACAAATTAAGAAGTGAAGGTCTCTGGGAAGAGGCCGTTCTTGAACATATTTTGTCAAGTCATTTTGGACTAAGCCCATTTCAAGATCTTCAAATTTGAATTTAGGCGATTTTGCCAAAGTAGTACATTTAAAGAAAAGTATTACCAAAGGCCATCATCCATCAACATTTTTGACCTGAGTGATAAAAGGGCGCACTTTTGATAAAAAGTGTCAACACCTGACTTTGGGGTATTATAAATCAACAGCCCCATTGAGGTGTTCTTTTCTTCTGTAGCATTTTGAGAGATATACGGTTTTTAGAAAATGGTTTTGAACTGTCGTTTGAAAAAACAGCATTTTACGTTTTTACGTATCACTTACACTTACAACACTTCTTACAACTTAAGTATTGATTTGGGTACAAGCACTATTACCATCAAACCTAAGTTCATATATCTGGGTATAGGTTTAGATAAAATTATTAGCAAATATCAAAACGGCATTAATTTCTTGCACCCTGTCACCAAAACGTGATGGAGTTCCGATGTTAAAACTGCATTAATCTTTTATAAAAATCATGATAGTGTACTGTTTTCGCTGGTCCATTAACGCTGCAAAAACTTGATCGCGTACAGTATCCAGCTTTTAGAATTTGTCTTAGCTCAATGAAATCGATTCTAGTTGAGTTGACTCCGAATCTATGGCTAGCGCTTCCAAATTAAGTTCTTGAGCTCAGCTTAATAATGACTGACTCATCTGTGCTACAGGCCTTAAGGTCTTTAAACACAACTACAGTTGATATTAAAAATATTTACTATAGGTTGTGTCTTGCCTGGTAAAGAAATCACTTCTATGCGAAACAAAGTACAGCACATGCTACAGCAGTTTGCCATATCCATTAAGTATCTTAGATTATTATATAGTTTGCCAACAAGCCCGTAAAAGTAAATGGCAGCATCCAAACAGATATACCTTCCTACAAACTCCTATTGACACGATTCCTATACTGCAGCTAGAAAATTCATTAACACCATCTGCCGTCTAAAATTTGGGCGTGCTTGTTATCCAGCTCACCTTTATAAAATTAGAATCCTTCCTTGTGATACATGCGAGATGCGTCAAGTGATATGTGACCATATCTTTTTGGAATGTGGCAAATCTCAAATAGCTTTCAACAATCTAATTTTATCTCTCCTCAATATCGGCAAGCGTTTTTCTCTGTTTGATCTATTACATTTGTTTTCATTGGCAACTCATTGGCAACTCAACCTCTATTATCCAGACCTACCTTATGTGTCAAGTTTTATGTTCTGTAAGCCCAGTGACGAGAAGATGGTATCCCCGCTTTTTAGCTTACCGTGTTCTTCTTTTTCTTTCCTTCTTCTTCTGTTGCATTAGTTTAGCTTTTTGTTTTCAAGTTATACTTAAGCCAAAAAGAAGAAATATTTCCAGCTACTTTTATATTACTATCACCGCAATGACAACTACAGCCCATAAATGACTGAAGTGCGCTAAAAGAGGTCAGCGAGTGACGGGTGCAAAGCATTGCATGCGACCCCACGATAGTAACTGAAGGTTTGACAATCAAAGCTTTAGTTTTTTAAGAATTTTTCTTTCTGGATAAATGCTTAAGTAAAAGTTTTTTCTGCTTAAATTAAGATAATTAAAACCTCATTTGATACTTCTGTTTACGTTAAATGCGTCGGATTATTCAGCGCCTCCAACAGCAAAGTGTGTTTTAACCTATCGTGAAACGGGGTTGTAAATTGTTGAAACATCAAAATATTTACGGCTTACTGACTCACGATACGATGGAAGGTAAGACCATTGTATTCAAGGAGGTGTATACGTTTGTCAGTTAGAAGCTGTACCGGACGTTGTTGTGTTTATTTAGTGAACCTAAGAGCAGTTGAGACAAATTGCTTAGGTGTATTAAATAAAAATTGTTTGCTATTCAGAGTTTTATGACGATTAAATGTTACGTCCCTAGCGCTATCTTTATTTTTGTTTAAGGCTAAATTTGGGCATGGCCTGAAAATCCTATTTTGAACATAACACGTTGTTGTCTTCCTTCATCTGCAAAATTCTTCCAAAGTTTGTATGAACTTAAGAATTGTGCAAACCGATATGTTGATTTTGGTGTTGATTTAATAAACTATTCCTTTCGTTGTATATTTGCAACCATGGCAGAGCATTGATTGCTCGAAATCTTGATTTTGAGTGGAGGATTTAAATAATTTGTATGAAAAATTTGTAACACTATACCTTATATAAATAACAGTTATGTTTACCACCTAAAATGCCAATAAAGGTTATTAGATTGAACAATGATAACTAAAAAAAAGTGGCATCCAGTTAAGCCTGGACAGTATAATTTATATTGTAGGCATACTTTTCCATTTTATTTCTAAACAATTTAAAATTAGTTCTAACAGTAATAAAACCACGGTCTTCCTTGAGATATCATCGACAACTTTTAGTACCCAACAATTTTGTTTTAACGACGTTTTAAAAACGACATCCTGTATAAATCTAAAGCAAATCTAAAGAAGTATTAGTTAATCGGTAGGAAATAGCACATTTTAATATGATAATAACCATAATTTACGCACACAAAAAAAGTACATAAGTAATGTAGTGAACGTGCTTCTAATTGGCCCGTTTACGGGAGGTCCATATAAGGAATCGAACTTCTATTACGGCATTAGTCTGTATGTTAGTATTACTAGGCTACCATTAAACAATTAGAATCTGTTATTTTCTAATTATAAAGACACAAGTGATATCATCATCGCCGCTTTTAAATTTATTTTTATACAAACTAAATACATTATTGTATGGGAACGTTTTTAAATATATGATAGCGTGTCTATTAAACACTCTCGTAAAGTTTGAAACTTGGTAAAATCAAGATATGAACGGTACCACATCCAATTTAAAGAAATTACTTTCAAAATTTATGTCAAGTATATTTTAAACAGATGTAAACCAATTAGAGAATTCCGTTCTTTATACCTCCTTCTTCACAAGAACAAACGAAATAAATAAATAAGAATTCATTAAAAAAACGTTATAGATTACCCCAAGCGTACGATAAAAATGCTTTTAATAATATATATCTTAAATTAATTAAAATTTTAAATAGTTTTTATTAATCTTACTTATCCGATTGTAGGCGACGATGCGATTCGAGCTGTCGGTATTAAAAACAGCCCGCGAAGGCGAAGTCTCTAAAACCTAAAGCTACCTGTCTCTAATTAAATATGCTTTATCAGCATCAGTGACATTTGAAACCCGTATTTGTTGAATAGCGGCTACAAAACTGAAATATTCGAAACTTGCTACTGAAGAAGTGTTTTACGACCAACAATACCTGCTTTTCACGAAAATTATCGCCCGGTATCTGAATATGCCACATTCCACAATATTTCTTAAACTTATATACGACAATCATAAAACGTGAAGACGTTTTCTCTCGATTTTTATCATTATTTTATTGAAAATTCTATTCATATTTACAAGATATACAAGCATCCTTTTGAATAAAGCAGGGGCGTAATATTAACATTTTGGTTTCTGTTTCCTTTAATAAAACTTGCTAATTACTAATAAGTGAATTTTATATAGCATAGTAACTTACTTTAGTAATACCTAACCTATTATCAACTTAAGAAAATTAACAGCTATAGCATAAAGTGATGATGAGTTATTAAGATCTCATCGAATTAGACGTGAAGTAAGAATATTATTACATAAAAGCTCAAATAGAGACTATTTTACCGAAGACAAATGATTTAACAAAGTAATGGCCTTTTCTGTGATCTCCTAGAATCTAGGCCCTAGATTCACCTTAGATTTCATGAGTTACTTTAAAAGTGTGCAGGTTTTTAAAAACATATTCTCTCTTGTTTACTGTATAATTAACTATACCTTACCTCTCAGGTTGACTTGAGAAGGGGGTAACTTATAAACTTTGTTTACTAAAGAAATTTTTGTAGGTTTTGATTAATAATTTGAGACAGTAAAGTGGAATCATTCTACACAGACTGAATCAGTACTTCTGACAGAAAAGCAAATGCAGAAAAATGTAATGTAACATTTACCGGAGGTTTGTAAATCTATTTCTAATTTGGTGTCCATTTTTTATGGTGGCTTTATCGTCTTCTATGTATTTTACTTCGGCGATGGAACGTAAACGCAAATTTTTTGTTTTTAGTTAATATCTAGTAAACCGTGAACTCTTTTGAAAAAACAAAATCATTAGTACACTGAGCTTCAAAATAGTCAATTTTTAAGATTCCATTGGTGAGCCACGGATTTGGGACACACTCCAAATTAATTTATATTAACATTACGTCTAAACGTAATTAGAGTTGAACTTTGATAAGTCAAACTTTAGTATCCAAGTGAGTTGACAATAGCCTGTCACTAAATGAAGAGTCTCATTGTCTGATCTGCAGTACACTTAAATTTTTGGCTATAAAAAGTAGATTTAAACTTTCAGTAACCTCAGTTTACTCAGCTAGCAGCAGCATCAGCCAAGATTCAGCAGTAGCAGCATCCAAAGTCAGTCAAAATCCAACAACCAGATCTCTCAGGCCAAAACTCTGCTTTTAAAACAAAATGCTTTGTTTTATTTCAAATCAACAAATCATAAAAGAAATCAAGCAAATAAATAAACAAAACAAAATGGTCAAACTATTCTTTACGAAACACCTCGTCAGATGTAGAGATTTTTGCTCTATCCAAACGTTGTGTAACCTTAATGCTCTTACGGCCATGTCTAAAAATACTCAACCCATGTTTTAACAGTTTAAAACTATGGGACAGACTTACCTTTGATTTCAGTTCCGCGTAGTGTCCGTTCAGTTTAGACGTCGGTACTGGTCTCTTCCCGCTCCTTACCCAGTACACCGTGTACTGGCCCGCGATCAGGCGCACCCGGCCCTCCGGGTTTCCCTGGATGGTGCGACCTGCAGCAGCTACTACTGGCAACCTTCGTACCGGGAGGCGAAGGCCCAGTAGTGGCGCCGGCACTTCATGCGGGGCGCTCTACGTTTGGTGGGTCGGCGCGTCCCGGGCAGCGGCGCAAGTAAGTTTACGGCCCCGAAGTCTCCTCTACCACTGCCACCGTTTACTCCTAGCGGCCGCTACCGAGCTCGCCCCCCTACACCGCGCGAGTAGGAGTGTGGCTCTGGAAACTATTTGTATGTCGACTACCATTGTCTTTTGACAACCAGTAAATCGCGAGTGTTGTGCAGTCTTCTTTTGTGCACGTTGTTTTCATCTTCAAGTGTGACCACCAGAATCACCACAACATCACCCGCGACAGCTGCTGGATGTCTAACCATATCCATCGCCCCTGTCGCGGGCCCAACATCGGCTTTCTTCACGCCACCTCCTTTGTTCAACACCAGCGCACGGCATGGGGGCGCCAAATTGCAACTTCAAATTCATCTATATTGGAGTCAATGACCCCCTACACAACTCTTCGCTTTGACGCCGTTCCCAGGCCGCCCCAACACCTCGAAGCGGCACCACAACATCCAGCGCCGACTATTCATCCATCCAAAGAAGCCTTCGGTTAAAGCCGACGCCCTTCGCAGCTCTTTTCCATCGTTTTACAACTTTCATCACAAGCCACGCCCATTAGGCCACACCTATACTTCAGGTACTTTCAACAACCAGCAATTCAACTTCCACGCTAAAAGCCGCCTAGCTCACCTTCGCGCCAACACCAGCGATAGTACCGGACGCCGCCACCATTTCATGCTGCCATCGGCCCTCCTCGTGCCACTGCTAACTAAGCATCTCAAGATCAACAAATTTCCACATCAACAGCCGGTCGTGTGCCGGGGAACTCTAACGAAGAATGTCCTCTGCCTCGCTCCAATAATATTTGCCACCACACGGCTGAAGAAGACCCAAGGGGGGTCTTATAACGACCGTCCGCCTTCGGGGTAAAAGCAACAATGACTCGACTCGACTCGACCTTTGATTTCAGTTTAATTTTTATTTTGATTAGGGAAATTCTCAATACGGAAGTTTCTTTCTGCTTTCTTAACAAACTTCAAAGCGAAACACTTGAAAGGTAATTTGCAATTATTGAAAATTCCTTTCCTCGCCTAAGTATGTGCTGAAGCACATTACTCCGACTTGTGCAAATCCTCAACTTGTGGCATGATGATGATGATGATGATATCAGCGTTGTTTTCCCGACGAAGGCGGGAGATCGTTATAAGCTACTTTCTGTAGCTTCTTCAGCCTGCTGGATGTGGTTCATTTGGTGCTAGGCAGGATACGTGCAATGTTTGTGTTCATTGGCACCAGACCAGGACGTTGAAGTTGTTGACCTTGGTTGTAGCAGCGTGAGGAGGGCCGTTAAGCCGGCGGCGTCCGGTTCACCTGTCTGATGTCTAAATATGCGCGGCTGTGATTGGAGTTAGTACCTGAAGTATTTTGGTGGTGGACGGTCCCTGAAAGGCGGGGCTTGAAGAACTTTTCGTTTTAACGGTTTTCTAGAGCTTTTTGCGGGTGTCGGAAGCTGGCGGAGGTTGCGACGGATTAGTGGCACATCGGCTGATGTTGTCTGGCAGGTTGGGTCTTGATGGATTGGCCCATGATGGTATAAATCGGAGAGTTGGCTTTGAGGTCATTGACCCTTGGTGCACTTGAATTTATTGTTGAAATTTGAAGTTGGTAAGGTGTCCATCTTCTGCCGAACTGGTGTCTTGCTGTGTAGTTGGTGGTTGAAGGCCGTGCTGGGTGCCGCAACAGGGACAATTGATATGGTTAGATATCCATTGGCTGTCGCGGGCTGTGTTGATTCTGGTGGTGGTAGCGGATGAAGAAGTGAAGAACGTCCGTATCTGAAGTTGAACTTAACTCGCGATTTCTGTTGTTCAGTGTCGTCCGGCGTTGGCATAGCAAACGGTTTTCAGACACCCCTACTCGCGCGGTATAGGGGGTGAGCTCGGTAGCGGCCGCTAGGAGTAGACGGAGACAGTGGTAATGGGGACTTTGGGGCCGTAAACCTACTTACACCGCGGCCCGGGACGCGTTCGGAGTACATACATATACCCGCGCCAATAGTCGCGCCTTTCCCCCTAACCAACGACGTACGCGGGTGGAAAAGGGACACCACGAAACGCAGAGCGCCCCGTTGGAAGGCCGGCGCCACTACTGGGCATTCGCCCCCCGCAACGAAGGTTGCCAGTAGCAGCTACAACAGGTTGCATATGCACTGGGTAAGAAGCGGGAGGGACCACTGCCGACGTCTGCACCGAACGGACACTATGCAGAACTGTGTGGCATGATAAAAGTGCAAAGTAGTTTAGATTTCTTTAAACTTCTGAGCGTTGAAAAACTGGCATCTGAAAACACTTGTGACCACATCACAAATTTTGTTCGTTGTAATTAGAATTAAACTGCAGAACAAGAACTTTCGATTTTTATAATTCAGAATGCTTACAGAGGATTTGTCAATCACTGCTGAATTTGAGTAACTGCCACAAACAATTAACTGATCACTTTAATTTACAATTAACCGTGTTATGCTTTCTGTAATAATTGTGTATCTACGAACGATAGAAGAAGTGTGGAAATTTACATTTTGCCTTTTGGACATTATCAGTAAAGAAAAATCGTTAACAGTAGGCAAAAGTAAAACTCAGGTGTTTTTGGTGGTAACCAATATAATTATTCTAAAAGTACAAAATGGCTTCTCATCAGCCAATACTCTCATTCAAATCCCGTTTTAATGATATTTAAGAACAAGGAAACTCATCACATGAATTCTCTGAACAATTGTAAGAAAAGAAGCTGCATCCACAAAAATCTTATAAGATTGTGTTTTACTGTTCTACCAAGTCTCGAAAGTTGTCAGAGATTTTCCAAATAGTTACACATTCATTAACATTGCTCTATAAAAGTTATTGCCGTTTATAATTAGAGTTGTATCATAGAAGTTAACGGTTTCCAAGGATCAAAGATTAGAAATAATTTATACCAAATCTACCCAAAAAGCTTGTGTAGAGAACGTTCAAGACCAATACTAATTCCATAGTTTTTGGTAGATCTTCGTGTCAAGAACTCTAATATTTGCCATGCTTAATCAAGGCTTGAACTTGGACTGGTTTCAATCATAGAGAGAAGATGAAGAAATTATAAGAAATTGCAAGTCGCTTCTTAAGAATAAAAGCAGAAGACCTCTAATCCTTAGAATTTGTATAAGAATTTGATACTTTCCTGATTTTCTGTTATGTATGTTTATTGCACATCTTTCACCTGACAACACTCTTCAAGATACCTTTTAATCTTAAAATGAATAACTTCTTTGACAAATTTCGTAATATGTCTTATTAGACACTAGCTGGGCCTAAATATGATGGAAGAGTTAAAAAAATTGTTGACCTCACCTATTTTTGGTCAGAATTAAAATAAAGGCTAAGACGATAATTAACTGTCGAAATCAGCAACAGTAATAATATCAATGGAAACCTTGATCAGTTTTGTCTAGGTCACTGTTAGTAAGTAAAATGCACGATAAGCAGCCAAAGTTCTAGATACTAGCGTTTCTTGAAAGACTTACAAGGTCCTTCAGCCATATGCACCGCCGCGAGTTACGCCATGCATTGCTTGGAATACATGAAAGGTGTAAGCTCTAAGAGTTGCAATATGTTAAGCTATTGAGTAAGTTACTGTCTGGAAGAAACTACTGTGGTTCAGTTTGGCTTGGTTTGAGTTATCTTTCTTTTTCTCAAAACTTTAGGATCAAAAAAAAAGTAAAAGTTTAATTGTAAAATTCAAAGACGGTATAGACAATTGTACCCATTTTCTATATATTAATAAAAAGAAAGATTAAAACATTAATTTACCAATGTGGACATGTCAATAAGTCAGTTTTGATAAAAAAACAACTGTATATCTGCAAGGAGCATTAGAAGATCGAGTCTCACACATTTAAAGTAGAACACGAGAAATGCAAAAGACTTACATTTAGTTTTTTAATAGAATCTGTTACTAATACTGCTAAAATTACTGCTTAAAAGGTGATGAGATAATTGATCTTTTCAAAACGGATGTGCTTTAAACCTTCTTTTAGACTAGTATATTTTGGTGTTGAAGAACCATGTCTCTGCAAATAGAAAAGCATCACTTTGTCAATCCTTGCACTAAAAGCACAAACAATACAGATAGGCATTACAAACAGGAAGTTTTTTCGGTGAAGATTAAAACGCAAATAGCAAAAAGGAGAACATCTAAGTTAAGTTTCAGTTGTAGACTTTATTTAGAAAGGCCAAAAGCTGCATTTTTCATTAACCATTTTAAAGCTCAATATGGACACACGTCAGGCTGAACCAGTAAACCAACCAGTTTTTGCGGCTCAAGGTCAGCACCTGCAATGCTTCGATTGGGTATTCGCCTACTTGAACCTTTGATCACTGATTCATTCAGTGAGCCACCTTCTGCAACCCAAGCTGAGGTTTTGCTTTCTTCTTCAGCCACTGAGCCACTCAGCGAGCTACCTCAAGTCTCCCAAGGTCGAGTTTTATCTTCCATTAATAGATAACTAAAAACGAATACCGGACAGGTTGCTCCATATTCGAGCGCCCCGAGCCAGTCGCCTCAAATCGGCCTTGTCGAAGGTGACTTCAATACGGTATGGAATTGACCTAACATGTAACCGAAAGGTGGAAAGCAATCCCTCCAATCTTTTATACCTTTACAAATGGATTAAAGTTGGAGATTCACCTACCTAATCTGCAGCTTTAAGTGCGTTAATTCATCGGCTGAATGAAACTTGGTGGTTAGTTTTGTATTTAATTAACCAAATTATTAAGTTTGTTTAAACATTAATTCGAGTCGTGAATTATCGTTTCTTACATCTCTCATTTATATCGGTACTCATCTTCTGAGTACTTTCGATTTTTAATAAGGACTTTGAAAAAATTAGTTTTACGGTCTAAGAATTATGAAGTAGTATAAATCCAAGAAAATAAAAAAAATAATGTATTGAAGATATTTTAAAGCTGCATTCTAGGTCACTAAGATAAGGACGCTCTGATATTTACTACAAGACTGGTGTAAAATGATATAATAGTACCCAATATAGGTCAAATTCGTTGAGTAACTTCAACGAGCGATTAGTATGCAAACTTTGAATTTACTGTTGATATTTCATTATTTTCTAGAGAGTTCACCAACGTTTCCTTGATCCACATGCTGACAACGTTAAAATATTTTCCTACATAGTATATCACTTGCATCAAAAATATTTTAAGTACAACATAATTTCCAGTAAACAATTTCACTTTATAAAAGCTCGCACGCGTAACACAGTCAGTGCGATTTGTATGCAATACAAGATAAAAATGCCAAGAAATAAAAGTATATATGTACTTGCACAATCGCGTATCATAATTTAACCGAGTTGACCTGCAAATTTTTCACCAAAACCCGTCCCCAAAATGTAATAATGAAAAAATAAAAATAAAAATTAAAAAAATGTGTGTAGCACAGATAGCGTGGGTGACTCATGTGTTTATACAATCAGTGGCCTTTCAATGCAAATACAAATCAAGGGAAAGCCAAACATGTAAAAATTTATTGCTGAAATATATCAATCACTTGTCCCCATTTCAGTTTTGACGTCTTAATGGCGATGTTTTCAAGACACAAAAGGAAATTTTTCAGTGGAATGGAACCAACTTAATAACCAATATAATAAATTTTACTTTGTCTTTTGAATTTGGATATTAATGAATTATTTAAGTCCAGAATTTATCACATTCCTTGTTTAAATCTTCTTAAACCTATTTTATTAAAACCTTTTGATTCAAAAGGAAATATTTAAATTGCCAGTAGTTATTTTTTTACTTAAGACAATAATTATAATCGAGTCGTGGCATTCTACCTGTTTAACATCTCTATTCGAGTATGCACTTCATAATAAAAAATTATAAGCTTACTTTAAAGTGTCATTTAGACTTTTCACCTACCCACATTGCACTGGAAGATTTAAATAGTTGAACTATCATCCTTGACAACGGCAAAAAATACGCGAATAGGTACGCAACATAGCATTATCCATACCGTTCTTTGCGTATTTATTATGTACACGCATGCACAAGTCGTTGAAAAGCTACTGCGAATATTATATTACTAAAGTAATGTCATTCGTTTCTTCTTTGTCGGCGTATAGAGTGGCCTCAATTTGTTACATGATCATTTTTCTAATTTTACATTTATTTAATACCTAATAAAATGGAGGATTCAAACGTTCTCATAATAAATTTAGAGTTTCTCTTGTAAATTCTTTTAAAGAACTTGTGGGATGTGTTGGATAATTATTTTAGCTTTCCCTTTCAATATTTTTATTTTCCGTTTGTAACATTTTATACAAGACAGTTTCAAACTAATTCTAAATTATATTCTGGCAAATTATTATATTTTACATATTTAGATGCGTTAATACCAAGAGCAAGTGAATCTCAAGGTGAAATAGAAAAGGAATAATTATTGTTATTTCTAGATAATAGAATTCTAGTGACATAGTTATAAAACCGTTTAACTGTCTACATCAGCTGCTCTCGAGTACCTAACTGCAGAAAAAAAGAACGTCTCCTAGCTCAGACTTACCAAGTTCACTTTCTATGTTTACACAAGTTGGAGGTGTCTATGGACTTACCTTATTTTACTTCTTATTACCTGCAACAGTACAAAGTACAATAATAAGAACTTGGGATTACAAGTATAACAACTCTATTTATTTCGAGTAACCCAGGTATATGAAAAACATGTAAATTAATTTGGTTACACAAAAAGATTGTTTTAACGTTAAAAAAATAATCTGGATAATTATTTATATAATATAAGCGTTATTATATGTTCTATAATTTACTATGAACTTAAAACTAGTAAGATATTTGGAATAATTACATTGTTAGCTGACAACACTTGATGCAATCAGCGTTAAATGCTCCAAACAAACTTGTTGTTTGTCTTTGCATAAAATTCAAATACATACTATATGGAAAATACCATAAATCAGACCTGATGAACTAAAAGAAACACTGATTTGCTATTATTTTAATGCCGCAAAAGAATGTCTTAAGAAAATAAGATAACCAATAATAGTAAAAGAAAGTCTAACACAATTAAACAGAAGTTAAGGTAGTCTGTGTTCAACTACTTTTGTAATATTATTTATGAAGTGCTATCTACTATATACAGGTCTAGTTTGTGGGGTAAAGTAGAATAACCTCCTTGTTTGCAAAGAAGGCGAAAGAGATGAATAAACAAAGTTTGCATCAAAATCTAGGGGATTGACAGTTCTTCCAACTTCCAATTCAGTCATGCAAACGTCTCAATTTCAACGAAACCTAAGACTTAACGGGCCGAGTTATTAATAAATCGACGTCTTTCGACATTGTTTTACTTACTTTCATAAGGAGCCTTTTCAGAACACTAAAGAAAAGCATGGTAGCAAGTCGTGTCAACCAGGTTGACAGCTAATTTCAGTTTCTTTCAACATCGTTAAAGAAATTTAAATCTCTCTAGTTAGGACCATTCAATTAATATCTCAAAGTTACTAAAATCTAGACACGAGTGGACTTTCGACAAGGTCTAGACACAATGGGCTTATTTATAAGTTCCGAGTCGCCGAAATCTTGACTTCCTCCGTCCGGCTAATCAACAGCTGTGTGTCCATCCGGCAATATCGTATGGAAATGTATCGAGCTTTTTAAACATCTTTTTGTTCCTTTTATTGCTGCGATGTTTTTCACCCCGAAGATTCTAATGTTCGCCTGTCTCAATTCGAGAATCAGACCAAACCCATTAAAAACCAACGTCATCCTATTCCTTAACAGCCCGATTCTACCCCAAAGACATCCACTTAGAACTATGGGGGTCCTCAACTTTTACCATCAGTCACATACCTCGGTATCATTTTCAAGCACTGCCTGCTCTCCAGACTTAGCGGAGGTATTCCACAACTGTAAGATCTTCACCCGATATGTGATCAATTACCAATTTACAAGGCTTGCTACCGCGCTGTCATATATGATCTTCTACTTGACGCCATCTTCACACACAGATAACCCTCACTTGCTTATCCACAACACATTACCTAGCGATGCAGTTAGCGATCCTCGCGCAGACTACTCCCATTAAGGTTTTATCGTGATTTTTCCTCAGTGGCAACACAGCACTACCAGCTCCTTTTCCATATCTGCAACGAGAAACCGCCACTCATCTTGAAGCTGGCAACAATCTTAAATGCTTCAGTTGTACGACACTGTCTTACGATTAGCGGTTACCACAAAACGTCTTGTTCCGCCACAACACAACCTAGACGAGCATCACCTCCGTCGAACATGCAGTCGCAGACCTCGAGAACCACTTCGTTTTATCCTTACGGTTGAGAAAAGCAGAACTTTTAAAACGGCATCCGAAAGGGAATCGAAACGCATCACTGACTTGCATTACAAAGAACACACCGTGCAAAAGATTTCTTTACTTTCAAGCTGCTGTATCGCCTACCCTTGAATCACTCTAAGTCAGTGATGAATAACCGATGCACTTGGGACCTAGTGGGCCACAGAACAATTAAAGTTAGTTAATGCTATGCGAAAACAATAGGCGTTGAGTTTTCTTTTAGTGTATGATATTATGCCTCTTATTACATCAAGAAACTTTCACCTTTGGATTTTTTTCATATTTTTAAAAATAAAATAGTTATAGGTTGGTGAACGATTTTTCAGCCACCCTGTATATGTTTATTGGTGTACTTTCACTACAAACACAATTTTTTTCTTGTACTCGATGACGTAGGTTAAACTACCGTCGCGTCGCCGCTTGGTCCACAGTTTCTTCTTTTAGTCTGCTCTTCAATTCTGGGATGGACTGCGATCTGCAGACAGAAAGATAGAGCGTTACCGATGCTGTAGTTATCTCTATACAATTGACTTCTTTCAAAATACACGTTTGCCACAAATACAGGCACATTAACCAACCGGTTATTCATGGACTAATTAAGTTGCAAAAGTCAAATTTCAACTTAACAAATTCCGACACAGCCTTCTCGGTTTGGATACACTGCGACAATATTTTGAAATTCATCAGATGCTACTGTCCGATCCAGTACCACTTAAAACTGTACATAAAGTGGGAAAAATATTTCAGAAATAGACTTATTATTTACGAGGGCGGTTCAGTAAGTACCCGTGTTTGACGACAGAAGGCGTTCCTGAGGGAAGTTGGTGTTATCATCGTGTGCTGCCATCTATCAAACGACGGTATAACAAATTGCAGACTGATTGATAGGTTAGTTTAGATTTGACAGCCATTTGAGTAAGACGTCTTTCGTGATTTTAGCTAAAATGGAAAAAGAGCAGTATCGTTCGGTAATTCGCTTTCTGTTTTTGGATGGGAAAAAATGCGAGGAGATAAAAGCAAAGTTGGATGCTGTTTATGGGGACACTTCGCCATCTATGACCACAGTTAGATATTGGCTCAACGAATTTAAACGTGGGCGAGCATCCGTTTTTGATGAGGAGCGACCAGGACGCCCGGCAGACGTGGTTACCGAGGAAATCATTCAAAAAGTCCACGACATGATTCTCGCTGATCGACGAACGAAAGTGCGTGAAGTAGCAGAGGCCGTAGGTGTGTCGACCGGAAGGGCAATTAATATTTTACATGATAAGTTGGCGATGAAAAAATTGTCGGCGCGATGGGTGCCGCGATTGCTAACGGTGGACAACAAGCGGATGCGGCTGTTAACTTCGAAGCAGTGTTTGGAGCAATTTAAGCGAAATCCGAAGGAGTTTTTGCGTCAAGTTGTCACCGTTGATGAAACCTGGATTCATCATTACGCACCAGAAACTAAGCAACAATCAAAACAATGGATTTCTCCCGGTGAATTTGCTCCAAAGAAGGCGAAGATGGTTCCATCGGCCGGAAAGGTCATGGCGACGATTTTTTGGGATGCGAACGGCGTCATGCTCATGGATTTTTTAGAAAAAGGAAGAACGATCACTGAACAATACTACAGTGAGTTATTAGACAGCTTCGACAAAAACTTGAAGGAGACACGGCCGCATTTGGCAAAAAAGAAGGTGCTGTTTCACCACGATAACGCACCAGCACATTCATCCGGAGTTGTCGCCGCCAAACTGCATGAATTGCGTTATGAATTGCTGCCGCACCCCCCGTATTCACCCGATCTGGCTCCCTGCGACTTTTTCTTGTTTCCTAACATGAAGAAATGACTCGCGGGAAAAAACTTTAGCTCAAACGAGGAAGTCATCGCCGAGATAGAGGCGTATTTTGGAGAGTTCGACAAATCCTATTTTTTGGATGGGTTAAAAATATGGCAGGAACGTTGGAAAAAGTGTATATTTCTAAAAGGAGACTATGTTGAAAAATAAAAAAAAAATTTTTGAAAAAAATTGTGTCTTCATTTCTAACACGGGTACTTATTGAACCGCTCTCGTATAAATAGTGAAACTAAATTTATCTAGACAGATTGGTAGATTTGATTTTAGCTAGAAATCAAGTGTTTATGCATTGGAAGAAAAAGTTGGAGATTTCAGGTTTGTGAATACTTTATGTTTACTAATAAATTCTATTTAACATTATTCATTTGTTTAAACTTATTTCTTTCTTTCTAAGCTCATTCAAATTAGTAAAAAGAGAGAATGAACAGACATAAAGTCCATGGAACTTAAAGTTAAATGCTGCGATGAAAAATGAGTTTGTTTTTTTGTTTAGTTTTAAAACAATGTCCTCTTATTTTTTCTTGTTGAGTTAGAGTAAGAAGAATGTGATCCCTGGAGGTTGCCTTAAGAATTAGGTGTGATAGGGTATATTAAAAATAAATGGGTATACTATAGTATTTAAATTTTCTTAAGAAGGTTAAGGCAAAAAAGAAATCAGCAGTGTTAGATATGCATATTTTCCGTTTGTAGGTCTTTTCATGTCCATCATCATCAATAATCATAAGTGGTGTTTATTTTCTTCTTTCGCAGATTAGTCTTTTTTATTCCATTCAAGGTAGATTCTTGTGTACCACCCTTACTAGCACACTGAATGAGAAAAAGGCTTTCTGTACGCGTATACTTCAAATAACTTCCCAATGTTCTTTTCGTTATTTTTCTGTATTCTCTTAAATCAATGGTTTTCAAACAGTGGGGTGCGCGTGGTATTCTAAAAGGCAGTGAGTGATTACCAGAAAACCAAGAAAATATTATATAAAATTAACTATTCCATACGAATATCAATATATCCATATAAATATCGATCCTATACCTTGAACAGATTCTTAGCTCTTTACAATATTCTAAGAATAACAATCCTTTGCCAATCACCAGTCCTCACCACTTTGTATATGACTATGCCTTCGCTTTGTAAGCGACTGTTTCAGTCCCAACCTCTTTTGTGTTATTTTTCTATGCTCTATTGTAACTTGTTTATCTTTTTCCATCTTTGGTAAATCTCCCAAATCACTATTCATCTCTTCTCAATCGTTTTTGGGGAAAAACCTCCCAAAAAAATGATCTGGTCATCTGAAAGCTCCTGGTTGTAAAATTGTCAAACCTAGAGATTTCTCTTCAGCACTGGTAACGCTGATTGCAGCTGTTGTTCACTTCTTTTTCCTCACATTTACAAAATCTAGAGCCATCCGTTGGTGTATGATCATTGTCAGCAGAATTGTTGGAACGAGTAAGTATTGGTGCAGCGGGCAACTTTTTTAAAGCTTTACTAATGTGACGGGCATTGCAGCAAAAATAATTAAAAAAACAAACCTTGCCCAAATAAGTACGTAAAGATTAACATAAAAACGGTACAACTGATAATAATTAAATAAGTTTGTTCAAGTCAAAAAAGAGAGACGTATACAAAAAAGTTTGAGAACCACTGTCTTATTTTGTGGTATCTATTGATCCCATTAATATTGTTGGAAACTTCGTTACATGGTGTTGAATTTTAAGTTGGATATCAAATATTCATAAGTAGGAAAAGATATATCGCTAAATTTCCAAATCATCATTAAATGATGAAGTAGTAAATGTTAACGAAGACTATAATTTTTTAAAAGATATTAATTTTGTAACTAAAAGAAAATTGTGTTATAAACAAAATGATTGTAGTAAATTGAATAAAAATGTGTCCATTAAGTTTGACTGGTGGTTTTTATGTAGACAATAAACAATAATCACCTTGTATTTTGCTAAATGTTTGCAGCATTAAATTTAATAATAATAATGACTGCTATCAAAACTGACCAAAATTGTTGAGCTGAGTTTCGGCATAATGCAAAATTAAACGTTCACAATTAGGAACTTCAGAGAATTAAAGAGTAAAAAAAACATAAAATGAAAGCATTAGTGTTAAACGTTCAACTTTGAAAAATGTAGACTGTAATTAGAACTCTATTGTATTTCATTAATGATTTTTTTCTACAATTAGCTATTAGCTTCAATAGCAGACGCATTGTTTTTCATACATTCTTCCAGTTTAACTCGGCTACCGTTTCAATAAAATTGCGTGATCATCTTAAAGGCTACCGAACAATTTTATAGGGCACGTATCATTAATAAAAACATTCCTCGGTAGCAATCAAGCAATAACCTCTATCGGTTGTATAGAAAACACAGATGCGCACAATCAGGCCTGTCATATAGAATCAAAAACATCGTAAAAGTTGATGTAGAGAACCTTTTTGGAGTGCAATCGTTTCGGCTGCCGTTTGACTTCGAAACTATTTATAAAGATACATATCGATGTTAATTGACACACCTTAATGGCGATTTCTTCGGGCCACTAGGTGACCATTGTTATTTCTTAACCGGAAAAGCTTTTAGTTATTGATTTTTAATATTTTTATAGTGGGCGTTTCAAGCTTCTACATATCATGCTTTGATGTTTCTGGTATGCGGTAGCAGGAATTATTATAGCAAGTTAGTGAAGTACGTTATTTATATATTAAAGTTTATGTAAGAAAAATGTAAATACTGAATGTTTTATGTAGGAGAAATTCGACAAACAAAGTAATACTTCTTTTGCAAGAGAAAACTGAAGCTAATAAATATACAGTTTTTATAAGCCATGTTATTTCTACCACTACCACCGTCCATAAAATTATACACCAACACCTTTTTATCAAAATTTATGCGTCTCACAGAAATACATTAGGAATCTTTTTGTATCGGCTACTTGATTATGCTTTATCACCCATCCTGTCACAATATTACGCCGACGAAAGAAATCCCATACAAAGTACAGATGATCAGTGAAATAGTCAACATAAAAAAGTCGGAGGAATTTTTATTAAAACAGACTAATGTTCTTCTGACCTATTCTACAGGGCAGCGTTGTTTTATATGAAATATTAGCTTCTGATAGTATAAGCGACGCTGTGAATTACTGCATACTCGTTTTTAAAATTTAAATCCCGCTACCTATATTTTTGGATATTCAAAAGCGTTGGTTTTATCTTTAGTGAAAAATCATTGTAATCAATTCTGAATTACCTTTCGATGTTACTCATTTATATCTACACTTTCTGTTCGCACTTGTACTTAAGATTACGTCAATTAGGACCTACTCGTCTAAAAAACGATTTAGACAAGATCAAATTAATGACTATTTTCACTAGAAGTTTCTAATTAATCTCTAGTCGTTTCTACACTTGGTTTTATAAATTCACACGTGTATTTGGAAATATCATAAATAAACTAGAGACAGGTACTGTTAATTCAATTAATCCTAAAACATCGTTAAAGCTAGGTTTTTGTTAATTTTTTATTTCTTAATCATCACTAATGTCATAATTAAATAAATCTTTCAATAAACATTCTATTCGGCTTCATGCACTTTTTATGAAATGTCATGAAAGTGTGACTTGTTCGTTTTGTTAATCTATCAGCAGAATATTGCAGTGCCAGATTTGAAACTTTTCTTTCCATGCTCCAAAGCTAGAACGGGAAAATTTATTTAAAGTAAAGTTCCTACAAAACATCCTGATCATTAAAGAGTTTGTAGTTACTTACTTTCCGTTATCTTAGTCGACCACTTTTGCATTGCTTTATAACATAACATGTAGTTCCTAAAAAGTGCTTGTTAACGGATCTGTTTTTGCCGACTTTATATCAGATTCAAATGTTCGTTCTCTTATTTTACAGAAATGCTGTATAAAATATCACCTGATCGTAGAAGCTATAAAGGTTTGCGCGGTTATTGCGGCAGTTTCTATGTAAAGTAAAATGGGCTACTGCAGATTCCATACTGTGCCATTAAGTGATATTATAATATACTTGAGAAAAAAATGTTCACATCAGAACTGCAAGTCTGACTCTAGAAACTACTAAAGACAAAAACTAGAAAATAGAACGTTTGTAAATTAGTCAATGTCATCTTTATAATTTGCATGAATAACTGTTCTGAAGCAAGAAATGAAGTGGAAGATGGTTTTAAAAAAGAATCCATACATCCAAGTGCTAAAACAATTTTACAATATCTAAAAAGTAAGCGAGTAAACAACAGCAAAAAATTAAAAATTCTTGGTTCGTTGCAGAATTTAGTAACTGTAATAAACAGATAGCAATTATGAACTTCTATTAAGGGCACCAATTTTTTTTTAAACTTGTGGAATCGAAGATTCCGAAAGTAAAATTCAAACTTAGAACCCCGTGTACATTAAGAAGCACATTCCGCTGCTTCAAATCAAAAGAATCTTTTCTTATTGAAACTTATTTTAAGAAGTAAGTCTAAAACATAAATAGCAATTAAAATAATTTCATAATCATTTAGAAACTAACCTTCATTGTAATGTTAAACTGAGAAAAGCAGCTAAGTCGTGGAAGCAAGGGCTTCTGCCTTTTAGGATTCAAGATGGCTAGCAATTCTTCAGAGTTTATATAGCTTGGATGATTTTAGACACTGAAATGACGAATTATACTAAACTCTGGATAAAGAATGAACACACGCAGTAAAATGAGCTACAAAGTTGACAAGTGGCAGTTTACAGGGTAATTATGCTTTATAAAGAGAAAACCGCAAATATTGCCCAAGTAACTATGATTTATGTAATTAATCAGAAATAGCTTGTAGGAACAAGCTTGTAGACATTTGATTTTTGCAGCTGCCTTTGCAGTTAGTGCACAACAAAGTGCAAAAGAGGATATCTCGAGGAAATTTCAATTGCATGCGCATCTCATGCAACCAATCGGACGTTTCCCTACTTCCAACCTTATACAAAAGGATCAGGAGGGGCGTCGATGCAAGTTGCTGCCGTGCCTCGCACATTGCCAACCTGAGAAGCGAACTATGTTAGAGGCAGGAACTGCACCAAAGCATATTCTTGATTAAGAAAACATCTTTTCGAACATTCCTCAACGGCGATATGTTTTAAATGTGGTATCAAAGCCTGTAAAACACTAGAAGTTCTGCAGCGTCCGTGACCATTCTTCACCAAGCGCTGATACAATTAGATGAGTCTCAATCTAGCGGCGTTTTCTATCTGCCTCAGTCAGTAGCAAAAGTACTTTCAGAAAAAAGAAGAATGGGACGTAAAGCACAAGAATGTCCGTGTACGATGCTTAAACTAGGATGCCCTTTGATATACAGGATGATACGTCGGTCGGTCTCCCAACAAGTGAAGAGTCTGTGAAACGAACAATTTTATCATCCTTATTAGTAAGAGAAGGTAGTCTGTCAGGTATTCTTCTAGCTAAAAAACTGAGTGAGATCTAACTCTCTCTTGTTTACTATAGAGAGCCATAGCCTGGAAGGGGGGGGGGCACGGTGCGTTCTATAAAGTATTTTACCCGCTCTAGAATAATAGGAAGGAAATATCTACCCTACCAGAAAGTATATTTGCCTGTCCAAACTTTTGCTTCTGGCCACGACCCTGTTGTTATAATGCATCATCTTGAGGAAAATTGAATTTTTAATTTTTAACTGTAGCTACAGATGCTGATGTCAGCAACTACTTTTGTTTATATTTTCTTTATCCTATAGGAATAAGCTTTCACAGATTTGTATGGCATCGCTATCCTCTTACTCACTACTATAAGATTTGCGCTTTGCTCTTCAAGCAAATTTCCAATCACTAGAAAACCTTCTTAAAGGGCATGATAACGTTTGAAAAAGTTTGTTTTCTGACTTGTTTCAAGATCCTGAAAGAGACCACTAGCTTCACCAAAATAATAAATATTAACATAAACCTTAAAGACACTTGCAAATTAAAGCGAAAAGCGACCCAATAATAGTAATAATCACTATCATAGTGACTAAAATTTTCTGTGTTACACAAAACTCTGAGAAATTGACCGCCGTTTTGAATCCTAAGGATTTAGACCTCAGTGACTCAGATCTTTCTTAATGACTTGTTAAGAAAGTAAAGTAAAACTTATAACTGCTGTAATCAGAATACTTAGACAATAAGACATTAATGACAGTTCTAAGAAATCATACAAGACTAGTTTAATAAATCAGTAGTCATAGGAAATACAAAATTCGTTCGGATATCAAAAACAGAAATTTTGTCTTACAAGATAATCCACCAACTTAGACTAGAAAAAAAGTTTTGCCTACTATCTTTAGCAAAGAATACAATTATTGAAACAAAGCAAGATTTTACGATATGCTACACGTATAAATCACGTACAGTAAATAGGAAGTTTGCCAAGACAAGAATATTAATAAAAGCAAAAGTGTTCAGGCAAACATTATATCTTAAGAAAGTACACCAAACAAAGCATAATGCCTTTTACTAGAAGCAAGCAGAACAGAAGCTGGGTTGGAAACACGTAGAAAGAAAAATTGTGAAGCTTGTTTGAATTACTGAATGTAACAAGTTTTCTAGTAACAAGAAAACAAGCTAATTTCTCAGACAGGGATCCAAAAGAGTCTGTATAAGCCTAAAGTCTTTTTAAGGAAAACAAGAAGTACATTTTATTAACCCTTTTTGGGTAGGTGTTATATTAAGCAACTATAAGCAACATGTAAAAAATGTAGACAACCAAGACCTTCGTAGACAAATCTGTAAAGGCCAAACTGTGAGATATTGAATTCTAAATTTATTAATTGGAGTTCTCACTACTTATTGCAATTTCAGCAAGCAAACGACGTTAGATGAAGTGGAGAATAGCTGTGTTTATCAAACGAGATTTTGGAAAAAAATGAGACGTAGCAATTAAGGTCCAAGTCTTCAGAGCTAAAACGCTCTAAGAAAACGCATTGGTGGATATCCTGACTTATATTTAATTGTCAGCAAGTTAGAATAAGAAATAAAATTTGTATTACAGCAACTATAACAGCAACCAAAAAGCTGTAAATGATAGGCTAAAGACTAAAAACTCATAAAAATGTTCTTCTGAAGTTTTGCTTGTGGTTAGAATCGGATACGTTTGTTTTAGATCTGTTTATCTGAACTACCTAATATTTTTGTCTATAGATAAAGCTGTTATCTCTCATTGCCTTGGCTCTCCAAACCTTGAAGAACTCTAAGAACTAATTGAATAAAATTTCGGTAACCTTCTGAATGGGGACAGTAACAGTGCCTATTGTGTTAGATGGATTTCGGGTAAAAATATGCAGAGTGTCTGTAAACTGCATTAAATACTTCAGGTAGACGTTTTCCTTTATGAGCCTTAAACGCAAATCTGCAACTAGAATTTTCCTTTGTTGCTTGGTTTTCTTTTACAAAAAATTACAAGACACATTTTGACATTTGTAGTTAGATGGTGCTACTCATACGTTTTGCGATTTTGAGTTTCTTTGCACATTTGCTGATTGTTGTTGAGTTGTTCCTTAATTAAGTATTTCCTATTCCGTTTCCGTTATTTGTGTTCTTGTTGTCTTTGTTGAGTTTCTGTTTTTGTTAAAATTTTTATTGCGTTCTGTTCCTGACTTACAGTTCCCGTTTTTTCTTTGGTATGTATTAACTCTAGTTTTTTATTTCGGTTTTATAGTTTGGTTTCTCTTTAGTTTTGTCATGGAGTATGCAATAAATGAGTATACAGATAAGATTCTGATTTTTGTTGAATGTGATGGAATTACAATGAAACTGTCAAAATTTATGCAGAATGTTTTACAAATAGACTCCATTCAAGTCATAATGTTGTTCCAAACGAGATTTTGGAAGAAAATGAGACGTATGTACATCGAAGCAATTAAGGTCCAAATCTTCAGAGCTAAAACGCTCTAAGAAAAGGCATTGGTGGATATCCTGACTTATATTTAATTGTCAGCAAGTTAGAATAAGAAATAAAATTTGTATTACAGCAACTAGAACAGCAACCAAAAAGCTGTAAATGATAGGCTAAAGACTAAAAACTCATAAAAATGTTCTTCAATTTATGCCGGTTCATAATTTAAATGGAGGTAGGCTATGCACAGTTAGAAATACAAGTAGAATAGAATAGACGACGTCCTGAATATTGCAAAAAGCGATAGCTTCAGCATTTTATTTCTCGAATTGTGGTCGCGTCAAAATTTCAAAAGAAGATGGGCGTCATCCCTACAACAAAAACTGGAGTTCAGCATTTGATGGAGGCAGATTTCGAAATGCGGTGACGTTTTGCGAATGGCTCCTCAATCGACACAGAAGAAACCCTGTCTTTGTACGCAATGTGCTGTGGAACGGATGAGTCTACATTTACAATAAATGGTATATTTAATGTCCAAAATTGCCACAGTTTTCAGGAAAACAATTTTCAAGTTCGCTTTTTGGTGTTCCTTTGCTGGTCCGTCGGCATACATACATGCAGCAAGATGATGCGCCATCTCGTTATGCTGCTTACCGCAAAAGTAGATTGGTCTAATAGCTTCGCCTCTGAGAAGCCGGACTAGTGTACTTAACTCCTGTTGCTAGTGAAGAAGAATTAGTAAATCCCATGCAAGAAGCAGCAACAACCGTTGATGAACGAATGCTTCAGCGTGTTTAACAAGCTGTGATTACACGCGCAATAAAATCTGAAGCTGGTGAGAAACAGTTTGAACATTTAGTTTAAGAAACGTACCATCATTTAAGTTGAGATACATTCTATTATAGTAAAACGTACAGTACTACTGATATTCGAACTTTAATTGTGAACAAATAATTTATTTATAAAAATGTAATTTTTTTCACAATTGTGGTTTTTTACATGAATGGTTACTTTAGATTGCTTTAGATTTACTTAATTCAATAACTGATTTCATCTTTTTATTGCAATCAGACGTTTGATTCGTCGCCACATGTAAAAATACTTTAGGATATTGACCGTAAAAGTTACGCTTCTTTCAGGAACTAAGCAGCGTTGCCCAAGCTTATATTTCTTTTTTGACTCGTGTGAAGAAATTAACTGTGTTAGAAAGTTTGCGTTTAAAGTTTTGTTATCACAACTGATTAAGGAAGGCAGCTACCTGAAGCTTTTAATAGAGTTTAGAGACACCCTGTATATATCCAGAGTCAGGAGTTACTTGAATCAAATGAATTCCACACATCTCTATTTTTTGAAAACTTTGTAGCATCTATCCAGTAACTTTCTGTGTTAATTCTTTTTACTCACCATCAATTTAGAAATTCTATGAATTCGAGGGTGGCTTCCATGGGCACCTTGTATAAACTAACAATAAGTTTGGTCAAACTAAATTAACTGGCAAGCTTGGTTATCATATTTCTAAAGGACGTAAACCTTTTAAGGTGAGTTTGCCTAATTTGCTATGGAATGACCCATCTATAGCATACAAGTAAAAAACCCTGAACTGCCGAAACTCAAACTTCAAATTTCACTACAGTTTTATCGTAGATCTCCCATATTAGTATTGGCAGAATGCATTTTTACAAAAACAGAATGTGAAATAGCTTGAAAATTTTAAACATACCATCTAAAAACTGAAGCATGAACGGTATTTTGGACCCTCTAGACCCTTTACAATAAAGAAAGCCAGTTTTGGACAAATTTAGTTTGTACTTCGTTTCTCGTCCTTTAATCTCTGTATGGCAATTCTTGTCAATCCTAAATGAATAATATTTCTTAACACATGCATCAAAGAAAGTGGGACCAATTAGAGTTTGACACAATATTAAGTGCATCTTCAATCTGGAAAATTACTTAGCAATCTAAGTCAAGTTAATTCGTTTGCGGTTATTGCGGTAGGAGGATTCACATGTGACATGATTCAGAGCCAGTTGATGGGAGGTAAAGTACCGAAACCAAACAAAAAACAACAAGAAGGTATTAATAATTACTTTTTTCTAAAATTTAAATTTAAATAACTTCTAACTTATAAACTGACGTCTAAACCTGTCAAATTTGACGTAAAAAACAGCGTCTCTAGCGGAGAGAAGATCGCTATTGCGCTCAATAGTCAATTTTCGATCGTCTTTGTTTGGTGTCGGTACTTTATCTCACATCAACTGGCTTTGACATGAATTCGTCTCTTCATTTATTTTTATATTGAAGTATTTTTAAACTTTAAAATGCAGATAGAACTTCACTTGTTCATTTTTATTAGTGATATGCGTACTGAAACTTTAAAAATTAATTAGAATACATTTTCTGCACTAATTGCTTGTAAAGATTTATTTTGTAAGTCAAGACAAAATATTTAAGTTTTGTTTGCTTTATAAAGAAAATAGAGGATAGGTAGACGATGGAGAATTTTTCTTAACGTTTTTATCGTTAAGATTGAGAGTGAAATCATATGAAAATGACTTTTTAACTATCGAAACATCTTATACATTGTTCGTACAACACTAATAAAAAAAAAGCGCAAATTACAAGTAACTACTACATATAGCAAGAGAAATTTTCACCAACTGTAAGCAGCACGTGGCATCTCAAGTATTCGCGACTGCGAATTCCATTTCTAAACGACCACTTTTATACTTGTCACAAGATGACCAGCTTGGATGAAATATGCACCCATTCGACACACTTACGGCCTTTCTTGCCAAATTAATGGCACCAGAAATTTTAAATTAGCGAAACTCACTTAATTAACAAAAAAATTGTAAGTTCACTACAGAGGACAAAACACTGCCCAGTAAAAATTGTAAACTAACGGGAGTCGACGTAACTTGATTATAATAACAAAAATAAAACTAATTGTTGGATTAAATACGTAAGATCTACGTATAAAAGCTTCAAAATAATTTACTATTCTAAGAATGACTTTTAGTTATATCTAAATTTCTAAATTATTCTCTTTACAAGGCTTTTAAACACCCATTTGCAGTTATTTTATCAAATAGTCTTGTTTGAAACCAGATAAGCGTCTTTTAAATTTATATTCATACGACTTTATTATTATCCTTTTCATCAAGATCAAATTTTAAATTTATGTACATAGAATTGCTTTTCAGTTTTCATTATTTTACCATATATTTAACATAATACACACGCACAAAATTTATTGCATATCAACTTCCGACAAAAGATTCTTCAAACATTTTTACATACAAAGTTTGTGAGTTATTTGCTGAAAAATCTGAGAATGCCGTTCGTATTTTGATTGACCGAGCGATAGATTTTGGGTGGATTAAGATATCTTTTACGAATTCAAGTAACACAGTAAAATTCCAAAAATTATCCGACCACATAAATTCAGAATACCTTGAATTCTTAAATTACAGTTATCCATACATCACGCGTACATTGGAAATCAAAGAAAGTTTTTGTGATTATGATTGAGGCTTTTCTTAGTTCTTGCCGCCTTTTGCAAGGTGAAGACATTTGTAATTATTTACGAGCGTCAGCCATCATCACCTTCGACCTCTTACATGTATCTATGTGGCTGGTGTATGTGACAGCTCGTGTATTTATGGTAGCTTTGGGTAGCACATTTTGTATATTACAAAATACTAAGAGGTGCTTAAATATAGTCTGCTTTCCTAATTAGTTTAAGATTTTCCATAATTACTTTTCTCAGTGATTTTACAAATTTATTGATTCAGTTCAACCACATTCGTATAATTACAAATTTTTCTTTGAAAAATTTTATTTTGAAATTCCAAGACAAATTAATTCTGCCAAAAACTGTTCGATCTTTAAAGAAAACTCAATTACTATAATCTTCATTACGATGCTTAGACAGTTATTCACCCGAACGACAGGCAAGTCTCATGCTCAAAATTAATTAGCTTCTAAAACTATCTTCATCCCGTCAGAGGCTTCACAAGTAGCAGCAGCCAAAGGCTGCACATCTTTCCTTTAATTCCCCTCGACCCATATGTTTTTCAGCTGCATCTAGCAACAAATGCTGTAATCGCTATAGGCAATCATTTTTTGAGAAAAAACACTTCATCTTTTCTAGAAAGTCTTTAAACTAGTCGAAAGCATCATCCATAAATGTTTTCTTTGCAGCTATTTCCCAAACTCTTGAACAATCACTGTAGCAACCTTTCAAGGTCCTACAAAACTATAAAGATTATTTTCGTTATGTCTCATGGTTCTTATCAAGATATCTTTTCCACAGCTTTAGTATCTATTACTAGTTAACGTAGATATATCAAAAACCCTTTCCTGGTTTCACGTTATCAAGGTAATATCAAATGAATGTTCCAACTCTTACAAAATTCAAATTATTCCTTTCCGACACTCTTTTCATGACTGGAAAAGAATAACTTTTCAAAAACCATGTTTACCAAGAGTTCTGAAAATTTTCCTACACTACTTACTCTTAGTCACAGTAAAAGTGAAGCACTGTAAGTTATGTCAAAATATTTTATTCGTTTCAATAGACATGGAGGCATTGTTTTATTTTCATGGGTAATTTGCATTAGGTCATCTGCAACGAAAGGAAGGAAATAACGGTGCGTTCTTATTGGATGGTTCTCACTTCTCTAAAGAGATTTATGATTTGGCTAGGAACTCAAAAATTTATTAAATAATACTCACTAACCACCAGATAACCCAATGCTTCAGTCTACAAGCCCTACAATTGATGCTTACGATTAAACGTAAGACTTCTTCATCTTTTAAAGGCCTTAAGAAAACTAGAAGACAAAAATCTTATGTTTTTCCAGATTTGAGCACTGTTTCGTTGTTCCTTTCGCCTTTTTTCTTCACATAATTCAGACATTGCTATCATCAGTTTTTTTCCTTTTTTCTTTGGTATATACCAATTGTAGTTGAAGAAATCTTGTAGTCTATATTGTTCAATGTTACTTTGCCGAAGAAACAACAATCCGACGCCCACTATGAGCGATTTTTATCAGTCAATGAACAGCAAATCAACCTTATCTGACCTCCAAGAATCCTATACCAGGGTATAAACTTAACAAAAGTGGCTGATTTGTATATAATCTGAGATAGATTAGGCTACACATTTTAATCAACTTCATTTAGATAGATTTCAGTTTTTAGAGTCTTTAAAGGGCTTTAGGGCCAAAGACGTAGGCGAAGATAGTCTTATCTATAGGCAAAGATACTGCACTACTTCGAATTTTGTTAGGAGTTTGTTGATATCCAATTCCAAACACAAATAAACAATTTGGAACACAGCATCTTGGAAATACTCCGCACCACAACGCTCCAATGTCAACTTCTAACCTTCCTTGTAACTATTTAAATCCACTTTACTGCTCAGCTTCTGCCGATAATGTTTTTGGAGTTGCATCGGGTAGTAAGCGAGCATCTCATATGAAATAATCCAGATTCCAATAGCTTTTATCTAACAGTTAATCTAAAGATTTTAACGATACCAGATTTTTGGTTACTTTAATGCCATATGTGCTCAATGAGTCGAAAGGTACTAGAAAGGTTTTGTGACTATTGCAAATTCGCTCAGCTACCTATCTGGCAAGTTCGTTGCCTTTTTGTTGCCAGCAAACTTATTACATCGAGTAACTCGAACAAGTTTCACGGTTTTCCTTTTTGTAAGTTTTGCGACCAAGCTTCCGTGTTTTTTGCCACTGGTAAAAGGCATAATCCTCGGGAAACTCATGGAGTGCTTTTCTAAGACAACGTTTTCTCGCAAAACTTTACAAACTTCCTATTTACTGTTCGTGATTCCTGTGTGCAGTATATCTTAAAGTCTTGTTTTGTTCCAATAGTTAAAGATAGTGAGCAAAAACGTTTTTTCTAGCCTACTAAGTTGATCGATTGTTTTGTAAGGCAAAAAGTCACCTCAAAGTGCTTTGTTGAACTAGCTTCCAGTGTCTTCCTAAAACTTACGGTTGTCTAAGTATGAAATTGAAGTGTTTTTTTATTTGTTTGCACTTACAAAACGATTAAGTAATATTCAGTGAGTATTTTGACAATGGAAACGCATAGTTATTGAATTTGTGGTTTATTCGTTTTTGTTTTGTTTTATTTTTGTTTTTAAGAATTACTTTAGAACTTTATTTATTGCAAACAGCTCGTAGATACTCAAACGTTAGATTAATTTATGCATTGAATGATTCGAGAATTTGATTCTTGAGTTATACTGTGATCTTTTAAAACTTTTTAAACCTTAATCTATTTATTTTTATATTCATTTTTATTACTCATTGAACCACGGTTCACCCCTGGTTTTCAAGTAATTAGAATTTCAGAGATAAATGAATTCTTCATGTTAATTTGCGTTTTTAGATTTGAGACTGTTATTGTTTGATACTATGCCTGACTTGAAATATGCCAACATTGGCCGAGTAGTTTCGGTTTTAGGAGCCCGAAAAGTCGCTCTCATCCTCCTTTCTAAAATGTTGTTCCATAGAACGTTAATTATGAACTGTGATACTTAGAATGGATAAATGAAAGAGTTAAACAAACATAAAGTAAGAACTAAGAAATTTTGTATATAAATATCAATTGAAAAGCTGTCGAAACTTTACCTAAACTCTGAAAAAGAGGATGATGGTTAACTTATTAAATAGAAATTGTTCCTCTGCTAAATGGAAGTTGGTCTTCTGATTCCAATAATTTCAAGTAGAACAGTATTTATATTAGTTACTTCCTAGGTACAGACCGATTAGTTTACCTTCAGCACTGACAAAAACAAATAAGGAAATATTCAAGTTATTAACCCACTAGTCCTTTCAGTCACTTGCTGCTCTTCCTTTCGTTCCCGCTAATTGAATAAGTCTTACAATTCTTCAACAAATCTCCTGGTAAGGATGCGATATAGTCTTGCCTCTCGACAAGTTAAAACACACTCTATTATCGTAAGACTTTCAAAAAAGATTATATAGGATATCTGTGTTTTAGATGATCATCCGCTTTGTTACAGAGACTTAATCGAAAAGCATTTATTTTTAATAAAGAAATGTGCAAAAACCCACAGAAAGTTAGAGTTCCATTTAAAATTTACTGTATCAAAAAATTATACTGAATACGATACATGTTTAGAGATTTATTGCCAGAAACATTGCACGTAACTAATAAAGCATGTGTTATATTGGAATATGATGCAATTATGTGGTGTCCACCGTCGTATAACACACGTTGCTCTGAAGCTTCAAATATAATTTATGAGGATCCAAGATCCTCTACGATATCAGAATAAATGAATATTAGTAATTAATCGAAAATATTCTTAATGACGATACTGTTGTTTTGTTAATTGATATCATTCTTGTTAACACACAACATTATTATAATTTATAAACTTCAGGGTCTCAAAATCACTGTAGCCTAGTTTTATTTATCACAAACAGGTGTACATCGCTGCCTACATGTGAAATTATGGTTCAAATACTCCTAAAATGGGCTTGAGGGTTCATGATTTTGCGTGTTCGGCAAATTTTTTTGCTTTTAATTTGAAAGTTAGATTCCTTGTTATTTTTTGTATAATTAAAACTATTTAGCTAAAAGAAGCCGTTTTCATTTTAAATTACCAAATTAAAACCGTACACATTTATATTTATAACTGATAAGAATCTTAAAACTGTCATGAAATTTATTTTTAATTTATGATGGAAATTAACTAAAGCAACTAACCTTCAATAGTTGATTAATAAAAATAACATTTTATTAAAACGCAGCTGTTATCATTACCACCCAAAAAGTTTGATAATCTGGTTATATTACGTTATCGAGAATGCGATTAGATATATTACGTACGATCACATAGAACAACAAAGTCATCTTAAAGCTCCAAGTTTAAAGAAAGAGACTGAACGTGTAAGATAAGCCTAAATTGCCTAGATAAAATAAATGGATTGAAATCGCGCATCACTCGAAGACCCCTTATTAAATCCTTCCTATTTTATCCTTAACGGTTGTCACGTATCTCTGTCGTTCCCGTTCAGAGCACGATTTGAGATAGAGATCAGCTCTAATTAAATGCAATTAAAATTCATATAATTGAAACTCAATTGCATGGCATGTTTAACGCTTAACACGTCCCAGCGATTTATTTCTGGTTTTAAAGTAATTAATAAAATTAAATGTTAAGTGCGTGATAAGGGAGATTATTTAGTTATCTCTACTTGATAATGACTCGAAGTCGATAACACCTCGATAGCTAAATTAAGAGATAAAGATTCCTCTGCCAGATAATGGTAACTACAATCTAATTAAGAGTCATCAGTTAACAATCGATTAGAATTAATTAAAACCGTACGATTTTAGTTA
The DNA here is from genome assembly GCA_011009095.1 of Ignelater luminosus. Taxonomy (NCBI): domain Eukaryota; kingdom Metazoa; phylum Arthropoda; class Insecta; order Coleoptera; family Elateridae; genus Ignelater; species Ignelater luminosus. The sequence continues at coordinate 68,893 of VTPC01008804.1, read as the reverse complement.
TAAAATTTAAAAAGTTGAATGGATTTTCTTGTTTCGATTTTCAACGGATGCAATAAAACGAATACAGCAATCGTGGCACGTCCACTTATATTTATTGGTGAAAATCAGAGGATGAGACAAGCACTTGGCTAGATCGACATTAAGATTACAAATGGGCACAAACTGCATATAAAGTCTTCGTTTAGCGGCTTCGCAATGGATTACAACAATCTGACTTCGCAACGGCGTATTAGAACTACGAAAAAAATGCAATTCAACCACATTCTTTTACACATGCTCACTTAGTATGTGTGACAAATTGCAAGCACAGTGTGAGATTTTCTTTATGATAATCTCTTTTTGTAGCTTATGTAATAGCTGATATTGCCTCTTGATAGTTCCTGAAACTGCAGCAAATAAAAAAGGATTGTTGATGGGATTCGCAAAGAATACTGGATGGAGTTTTAAATGTACTTGAACCATAAAAACATTACATAAGGTTGGTTTTCATAAATAAGATACAGCTGCTACTAGCGAAATTAGTAATAAATTTCATTTTTTTTCCACAAACATCCATAAAACACGCAAAACACATTTTTATTTAATTGTCAACAAAATCTTATATCTGGGAAAAATATTTTTTAGGATTGTTACATAAAAATTACTGTGTGTTGACAATGTAAACATTTGAGGTTTAAAGAAAGGTGGTATTTGGTTTTTATTTTCCTTTCTGTACTATACACTGCTCGTATTAAAACAATTCATAAGAAATAAACTGATTAATTCATTGTCGATAGAAAGCAGTCCAAATGCACGACTACATTAGGAGTATTAACTCTTTATGGCGCGTATTAGTAATAAAAGTGCAAATAAGGTCTACAGTCCAAGACAATATCCAGTATCTATCAATGCTCAATTGTTGTTATTTCCCAGCGATGATATCAAGCAAGATTTTTAAATATATAACTATCAACATCTTTATGCGTCCACAATTCAAAACTCCTTCGAGCAAGTTCAGCAAGCACGACAAGTTTTTTAAACTTCTAAAGAATATCCAGTCTTTGATCTTCATCAGAACGCTATTGATCTAGCTGTTGTGAGAGGCACCAAGTGAATAACACTAGTACATTTATTATCACTGATTTACACTAAGGATAATCTTCAAAAGTTGCAACAATCTAGATACTTTACAACTTACTTGAGAATTAATGTAGATAAGTATCTTGTTTGTATGTTAGATTGAATAAACGTAGTACGTGTGTCAATAAGGTAAGATACAGTTTATTGCTGAGGAAGAGAGTGTATTATCAACAATAGTACTTTGAGAGGTAATCTTAAGCGTGATGCAGTTTCTGCAGTTTTTTCTGCCAATTATTAGGTATCAATAAACAATAAACGATAACGTAACATTTGGTACAGGCACCAGCTAACAGGATAAGAATATTTCAAAACTTTGTATCACAGATAACAATACTGAAATTAGTGTAATTACTTGTTAACAGAGTTCTAAGAAGAGAAGGTTTATCATTTTTAGTATTTTCTATCTGTCCCTTAAGCTCATACTCAGGAATCAATACTGACTGATACTAAGAAAAAAGATTCCTTTATTCAGATTTGCTCATCGTTTAACTTTGCACTCCTTCTACTCTTAGAAATGATACTGATTTCTTCTGTCGTGTTTCTACTTTCCTATTATACTCAAAGAAACTAATAAACCCTATGTTTGTCAATAAGAATATTCTCAACGAAAATAAAATAAGAACCAGTTTGAAGCTCCTTTACTAGCACAATTTTCTTTATGCCCAAGAATTTATCTTTTGTTAATTCGATGACACTCGACAGCAAGACTTCTTAAAGATACTTCAAGATTAATGAACAATCACATTCTGCATGTTCAGACCAACCAAACCAGAATGAATTCTGGCAATACCAACTTTTCTATAAGCCTAAGGTAGGTGTAACAATAGAGATCCAAAAACATTTTTTAATAACTGACCTGTCAAAAACCTAGAACTAGATGTAATTTTGTTTGAGTTTAGACTAACTCATTAACAAATTACTTCAGAAGACTGAATTTTAAACAATCACGAGGACAAATAAAAATTGTATCTGTTTAATCACCTAGTTTCTGTCCAAATCAGGACAGAATTTTGCTTTAAAGTAGAGTATGATCTACTCTAGTTACAGGAGGAGAGAGAGGCGTGCTGGATCGGCAAAGAAAGTAACAAGTGGTGCATCAACAGGAGTTCCGCGGGTACTGTGAAACCCAAGCCCAGACCTGGTAGAACCCCTTCAGAGTCTGAGAGGGAGCCCCATGTTTTGACGACTATGCATATTTCCGTTCATTTCGGAAACACCTAGTCAAGTTTTGTGTGTTGCCCGGTTAAACGAAGAGATTAATTATTGCTCTTTCGCGCTTTGTGTTACCCGCCCCCACAGCCTGTCCGAACTGTAGGGTTGTTGGGTCCACAGGAAATTCTTCAGTCGATTTATCTTAGTTGGGAAATCAGGTTTGGTTGAAGTAGTGAAAAAAACGATTTTGCAACTGCACGATGACCAGTACGAATCACTTAGCTATCCGATCACCATCATCTCCACAACCCCCTTCATTGGTACCACTACCATAATCATTCGCTAACTCCATCTCCCAACTACCTTTGCAGTTTTCTTACTCTGGTCGTCTCATTGGAAATTCAATATCAATGTCACTTCATCACCATCTCGAATATCAAGCAAATACCAATTTTGCCACAATCTTCCATCAACTACCAACCACTAGCAACGCCTCCGGCCCAAACCTAAAACTTTCGAATAACAGACTGAAGAAGAGTACGCGCCCTAAATAGGTTACTGCTTAGCAGAAATCAACAATGACATAGCCACTAACCTATGTCATCTATGACACCATGTATATCGCTATTGCATAGATGCGATCGTTCATATTACCGCTTGTTTCTTGTGATTTGTATTCTTGTTAGGTAATGTATGTATGTTTAGGAATAAAATAGAACCGTAATGGCCTTAGTAATAATAATATCTCGGTCCCTACTCTTCTTTCTGTTTAGTAAAAATTTGAAGAAATATAGCCTTGTCTGATCTTAGAAAGAAGAAGGAGAAAGTCAGTTGCCATGGTGGTTAGAAAATATTAAAATTTAATAACAAGAGCAGAAATCGACCCAAGTCGTTAAATATCCAGCTTAACAAGGCCGTGTATATGCTTTAACTATATTCTGATTCAGCAGCTATAGCTTACTGAACATAGCAACTATGTCTCTTCTCCCCATTTTAAAGTTTGTACAGAGTGTCCCACCTAAGATGCGTCCTTTCATAACTTAGTTATGGATAAAGTTAGAACAAAAATTCAAAAACCGCTTTGTTCAGTGTTAAATGCTCTACTAGCTAATTTTATTTACCTCTGTACAGTTTAAGAAAAATATAAAAATACTTATGGGAGATATGAACACCAAAATAGGAAATAAGTTAATAAAGCAGGCAGGGAAAATATAATGGGTGGAGAAGATGGTGGCGAAGTCAATCAAGATAAGTATATGTTCTTAGATTTTTGTACTTTGAATAACTTATTAATAGGAGAGAGCATATTCACCAACAAATTAATACACAAATTAAGATGGACATCACCAAAAAACCAGATAAACCACACTACACTCGACAGAAGATATAAGAGCTGTCTTCTAGATTTTTGAGCCATGAAAGGCGCAGATATAGCCTCAAACCATGAACTAATCAGAGCAAAACTCAAAATTAGACTTCAAACACAAATTCAGAGAAATACTAAGAACTAAATACAATGAGATTGGAAATCTTAATGAGTGCCGTGTTCAGCAGTTATGGATTAATTATGTTCTAAGATACTGCAAAAGAAGTAGTTGGTAAAACACAAGCTGCAACAAAAGAATGGATGTCTAAAGAAACACGGAAACTAGTCGAAGAGAGGAAAGATATAAAGACAAAGATGCTAAACAAAAGAAAGGAAGACAGAAAAGCAAAACTGAAAAACTTATACATTTGCCGATGATTTATGCTTAATTAAAAAGAAACTGAAACATCTGCAATATAAAATAGACGAACTGGAAAAATATGCACAACAGGCTGGATAAAAAATCAGCACTAAGAAAGCAAAAATTCTAAGAATAAATTCACCAAGTCTAGAAAATATAATTCTGCATGGCCAATCTGTGGATAACCTAGAGGGATTCACATATCTTGGAAGTGTTATCGAAAACAAAGGGGGATGTCAAAAAAATATAAAAACAAGGATATGCAAGACCCAAACCGCTTTTAATATCATTAATAAAATATGGTTATCTAAAGAAGTTTCTTTAAAAACATTAGTAAAGTGAAGAATGTACTCTCGTACGGTTGTGGATCTTGGGCTATGAACAAGAAAAATATGAACGATGTGCAAGTTTTAATTAATAAGTGCTTGAGAAAAATCTTGGGCATATATTGGCCAAATACAATTACTAACGGCGAACTCTGGCATTGCCCCAACCAACAACCGTTAGAGAAAACAATGAAAATGGTTGGGACATACCCTCAGAAAGCCTAATACAAATATAACAAAACAAACACTAGATTATAATACCGAAACCAAAAGAAGTAGAGGTAGATCTGCAATGACATGCAAGAGGAATATAACAGCAGAATGTGCAGAACTTACAATAAAGTGGAGTGAACTAAAAATAATTGCAACTAACAAAACCCAGTGCAAAGAGATAGTGAGAAAAGTGTCTAAACAATAGCACCTACCTTAACAACACAACACAAACAATTAAAAGTATACTAACGCCATATTAAATGAAATTGTAAAGTGCGCAAAGATTGTGCTATGTGCTACTACTACTATACAGGGTGTTCCGTGTAAACGTGCTATCGTGTGTCTTTTTTTAAATGAAATGGTATGAATGTTGTTATATATTTGGATTTCTTGTAAAGTTGGTTTTCTATCCATATAGGTTTCTTGCACGTACAAGTGATCGTCTATTGTTTGTTTCCGACAAATTGAAAATTTTAAGTTTGGAGGGTGTGGTTCACAGATTATTTAAGCTACAGTAATTATTTGTTGGAGATTTATCGCCATGAGAACTAGACCGCGCAAAAAAATACGATTTGGTTTACTAATCAAGTGGTTAGAAGTCCCTGAAGTTGGTCAACTTTAAACGTAGATATCTCAATTTTTCTTAAATGGAACACCCCATGTATATTTAATTAAATTTGCTATCTGCTGACACACAGTTTTATGTAGCTACGAAAAACTTATGTATTATCAGAAATAGTCAATAAAACCACCTCTGGGTTTTTACGAAATTCTCACAAGCTAAGTGATTACTGATTACTATTTAAACTAAAGTAAAGGACACTTGATAAAGAATGTGCATTTGCCTACTTGAAGTTTATTGTCTTTTCGCGTTGGTTTTATTATTTTTTTGTATTGGCACACTTAATCAAACATTGTCTTATCACTGTATCATTTCTAGAGTCTGCTAACTTGCAACAGATTTTTGACGAAACGTTTCGTTACTGTTACCCAAACTGGTCAGAAACGCAGAAAATCAATAATCTCGTATTGTCGGATTTGAAATCAGAGTTTTGCAAAAGCAATCACATGGAGAAACCATGACAGTAAATTTTGATAAACCATTGCAGGTTTTGTGACAAGACAATGCTTATACATTTATTCTAATACATACACGTAATGCAAATAATAATAGATAACTTCACCGAAATTAAAAACATCGAGTACGGACCTTCTTTATCATCAAAACATGGCATATTTTTCAGAGAAAAATGTCATTGAAATAATGAGCAGCAAGTTATAAAAAAACTGGGCGAATCGAATTCTTTAGTATCCATAAATGTTTGACCTCTGCTACTGCAGTTAGATATAAAAAAAATGAATAGCTTAAGCAATTTTATGTAAGATTAAAAAAGTGTAAAACTGGAAGCCATAATCGGATGTCATAAATTTAGCAAAATGTATACTTCGTTTGACATTATGTTAAAGAAACCAGAAGAACATCTATATTTTTTAATTTTATTTTAAATGCATGTATTGTTGCCAAAGTTGCTAAAGGTAAAAACGTTCTTTGCTTTTATGTATCCTATGCAATTTTAATTGCAATAATTTCCTAGTTAACTAGAAACTTGCTAGTTCAATTTTGTTTATTTATGAAGGAGGATAGCTAAATAAATAAATAAATGTATTTTAATTTATTCATAATCATGTAAATATAACCATCAAGAAAGTAGCTGGATAAAATATTATGCAGCTTCTATACGATTTTATTGGAAATTACGCTGCCCGTAGTAGCTTATTTAGTATGTATATAGTTTTAGATTCATATTAGGATCTCTTATAATTTATAATATTACTAACATAAATCGAATTTTACATACTATTAAAGTCGTAATAACAATTTCCATTTTATGCAAAAAAAACATCAAGTGTCCTTCGCAATTCTTCGTGAAATAGAACGACTTCTAATTACAGAAGATACGACTTAAACCCAATAATAGTAAAACCCGAATAAAACGAATCGATTACCATTAACCGCAAGTACCAGAAGAACAATTGCAAGAAGTTGTGCTCGACCATTGAGTGAATGCCGATAACTTCACCGGCTTATGTGACCACACACTGCCGCGGTCTCGGATCGCCAACTCCGTCAATCATAATTTTCTCATATTTCTGTTAATAGCCAGCGTAAATAATTTAGGTTTTTCTGAACAATCACATTAAACGGTTCGTTAAAAGAATGACATTCAATAAAGCCGACTCATCGAAAGAAATGAATTTTTAAAAGTTTACGTAATTGATGCAACATTAACGGGCAACTGTAAATTTATTAAATTTATTTGCACAATTATCGAATTTCACACTGAAGCTGGATTTTTAACCTTTTTAACGATTTAAAATGTGTACGTTTCTTTCAAATTAATTTTCTTTTTAATTATACCGTTCCTCTTATGCAATCAAATTGTTCAGTTAACTGTGTTAAGGATAGTGTTTGAAAATAAACAAACGCTTGGAACTAGGCATGTCAACAATAAACAACCTATTTATCTATAATAATTCTAATTTTTATTATAAACAAAAGAAAGTAGTATTATATAATGTGTGTTATCAGTCTCTTGTTTTCTATTTCTGAGAGTACCTTAGAGTGATAGAAAAAGTAACTGATCATACACCATTTCTACTGATGGTATTTTCGTACTTAACACTTGACGTAATCTTCTATTATTTACACATTTATTTGGGTTAATGTATTTCTGTTATTTTATTATCTAAATTGTTTAATTGAAAATACTGGAACATAGCAAGAAACATAAATTCAATCAAATGAACGTCGCTACTTTATGCTTATTGACAGCGAAGGCTTATATACACAAAAACAACCACGGGTTTTCTAAGAAAATGATGTGCATAGAGAATATTCAGAAAATATTCACCCTCGAACATGGTTGGTTGATAAATTACTTGGTAGAACATCGACACGGAGAGCAAACGGTCACAGGTTCAAATCCTGTTTGGAGCCGAATACTTCCTATCATATAGAAGCTTCTTAAAAATAAAGCGAACTACTGCACATTGTATTTATCTTATAGATCAAGCCGACTTAACAATAAAGACTAGCAAAGTTAAATTGTTAATGCCGTAAGCTGTAAATGATAAGCCCAATTTGTTTTCGCATAAGCAAAGTGAAGTTAATCATAACTGTCACGCTTTTACGGTTTGCAGGTGTAACTATGACTCTGTTTGTTAGCTATGTATCTTGATAGATTGGTGCAACCAAACCTTGTTTTAAATTAATAGACATCACCTTGGTTAACACCGTACGCCAAAAAATAGAACACAAGTAAATGGTGCTTTAATAGTAGTGGGACCTCGTCTTCAGGTTTAGTTAGCTACATTCTCTAAATATAACTAAATACCTACCTAATCTGTGCTTAAGAAATCCAAACATTTCTAAAGGCATAAAGATTGTTTTGTAAAAAAATTATTTTCAAGCTTATTGGAATATTGTACCACCACCGCTTATCCTTCTAGAGAAATTTACCCAAATCGTGTAACCAGGAGTGAACACTCTGTTATGCAATAGAGAATAATGAGGAACTGTTTTCTCCTAGACCCCAACAATATTAATCGTTTAGACGGTACATTCTCCTGCAAAGTCCCTAGTCAGACCAGTACGGATTTAACTGCAATGGAAGTACCGTGGGCTATCCATTTGTAGTTGAACTTGGGAAAATAGTCATTTTTCCTTAGAACTTTTAATTTTCTTTTACTAAAGGTGCCCCCATATTCAAAGTATTAAAAATCGTTGAGTAGGAACATTAGAAAAGTACGTTTTTGACTTCTTAAATTTTCCAAGAAATATTTATTTAGAAGTTCATATTTTGCAGAGTTGTAGCAGCAAGTCGTCTATAAGTAAGTCCGGTGCATTGGAGGGATAATCCCAGTTTGGTATTGTGCAAAGAGTGAAGACGTGTTGGTGAGAATCTCCACTATCCTGAACGAAATTTAGGCTTATCGAAAGCTTCTTCCATTATGATTCAGATATTTTCCGGGTCCCCGGGCCGTCTGAGCATTATCACAGTTGCAGACAGATAACGTCGCTACAAGAAGATGCCTACAACCGCCGCCAAATTGCCTCCTCTTTTCAAGTTGGTTCTGCGATGTTGGCACTCTTCACTTTGTCGTCCCACAACGCTGTCTATCACCCCAGCCAGTTGACCCATAGTGGTATAGTTCGGAAAAGCAAAATACCGTCTTTACCACCATTATCCTGCTCATCAACATTTTTCTGGACGTTTTTACTC
>VTPC01008804.1:31731-60063 GCA_011009095.1 Ignelater luminosus | reverse complement strand
AATGTTTTGCAAAGAGGCTCTGCCACAGTTGCATCACACTGGCTGGGTATCTTTTGGCATTACATTAATCATTCACCGACAACGTATGAATCCTTGACACGCCTGTCCCGGCTTCTAGGCCGTGCGCCGTCATTATCTACGTTCACACGAGCTCGTTATAAGTGCAGTTACTTTACTATTTGACCCAGACTTTTCCACTTCGTGCTTCGTTTTTCCATTCTGCACCACCTCAAGGGGACGTCAGTTTACGCAAATACTGCTGGTCAGTGTTCTGTGTTATGTGGACGAACAAGTACTTTGGGTGTTGCTCCGTCTCGACTAATTTACTGATCCATCATTCAATCATAACAGCTCAAGCGGGTTTGTCACCCCGACTGGATCGACTTGCGCTTTCAGTCCATTTCTGCCGCCAGCTGGTTGAAGATCTAGAAATCCCAAAAATCAACCACAGTGACTTGGTTGGACAAGAATGCCATGAAGAGAGGTATTTGCCTTGTTTCGTCGGCAGATAGTGCACTACCTCATACTCAAACTTGACTAAAAGCCGCCTAGGCCCCGATGTCCAGGTCACTGCCAACGAACGAACTCATTCTACAAGTTCAAAAATCACAGCGAGCAGTTGGTTTCGTAGCATCTGCTTTAAATGGATCTTCCCTTGCTATCAGCACCATCAATTAATTATCCAGCATTTGATCATTGCTGCACGCCATTGTACTTGTGATTCTCTGTCATTCCTTTCACTGGTATTCACAAACTTAAAACTGAAGCAAAAATTAAATTTTTTAATGTTTATGTGCTTGCTTGCTTAGAGGAACAATGCGAACAGTCTGGAGGCTGCAACGGAAATGTCCTAAAGAAACTCCTTAATACTGTCTAGATATTAAAAATAATTCTGAGAATCAATTTTGTTGAAAATTTTTGAAATATTGAATTCAACAGATTTAATTAGACAATTTGGCCTTGATTCTGTCATATGTTTACTTTGCAATGGAGTAAATTAATAACGAGTTGAGCGATCAAATCCTAAATGTGGAAACTTTTTTGTTCACATCTTGTTGTAAATGTCTTTATTAGAAAAATCTTTGTCTCAGCTACAAATTTTAAAATTATTCTAAGGGTGAGTTATAAATTTACTTTCTTCTGTTCATGGTTGCTATTGGTGTCTATATATTTGTATTAGACTAGACATGTTGATGCCACCTTTTTGGTTTTGAAATCCTCTGGAATTGTATGAAATAGACAAACTGAATAAAATCTAGAAGCTTTAGAGTATACATATACGAGGGTGGTCTTAAAAGTTTCCGACCTCAACGTGAAGATGGCAGCACTCGTAAATAAAAGCTACTGAATTTCGTTGTTCATCTGTTGACAGTTACTCACCAAAGTTTCAGCCATTTTGGACGCACAGTGTTTATGTAACAGTCGTTTGAGTGAGTTGATGTGAGCTTTTTTGTGAAAATGGACAAAATCGAGTATCGAGCTGTCATTAAATATTTGTTTTTGAAAGGCAATACGCCTTCGCAAATAAAAGATGAGTTGGATTCTGTGTATGGGGACTCTGCACCATCATTTACCACAGTGAAATTTTGGGCTGCTGAATTTAAACGTGGCCGTAAGAGCTTGGGAGACGATGAACGTTCGGGACGTCCAAAAACTGCAACTACCGATGAAAACATCGCCAAAGTTCACCAAATGGTGCTAGACGACCGCCGAATTAAAGTGAGAGAGATAGCAGAGGTTATGAACATGTCAAAAGAACGTGTTTGTCACATATTAAATCAACATTTAGGCATGAGAAAGCTGTCCGCGCGTTGGGTGCCGCGTTTGCTCACGTTAGACCAAAAACGTGTTCGAATGAATATTTCCAACGCTCTTTTGGCGCAGTTTAGGCGAAATAAATCCGAGTTTTGGCGCCGATTAGTTACTGTAGATGAAACTTGGATACACCATTATACGCCCGAAACAAAAATACAGTCCAAACAGTGGACTGCAAAGGGGAAACCGGCTCCAAAAAAAGCAAAAACTGTTTTTTCGGCTGGGAAAGTGATGGCGACTGTTTTTTGGGATAGTCATGGAGTTATTTTAATCGATTATCTTCAAAAAGGAAAAACCATTACTTGACAAGCTGAAGGCAGAACTTGCGAAAAAACGGCCACATTTGCAGAAAAAGAAAATCCTGTTTCACCAAGACAACGCACCGTCTCACACCTCAGCGGTTGCCATGGCGAAAATCCACGAATTACGGTTTGAACTGCTTGACCATCCGCCTTACTCACCAGATCTAGCCCCAAGCGACTTCTTTTTGTTCCCTCATCTAAAAATTGCGCTCGGAGGGCAAAGATTTTCGTCAAATGAAGAGGCAATCACCTTCGTGAACAATTATTTTGCAGAGAAAAATGCCGAGTACTGTTTGGACGGGAGCATCGCTGGGAGAAGTGTGTAGAGTTACAAGGAGACTATGTTGAAAAATAAAAAAAAATTTTCAGAAAAAATGTCTTGTATCTTTGTTAGGTCGGAAACTTTTCAGACCACCCTCGTACAAAAAGAATTTTTTCTTTTATTGTCAAAACTAACTTGGTTTAGCGCTACTGAACTATTGTCTCCCACTTCATCAAAAATCTGAAATGCCTAAGCATGATTTACATACCCTCTTACTATGATTAGTATAAAAGCAGCAATGATTATCGAGTGCCAAAAATCCATAAAAGGGCCTTTTTGGACATTCTTCCTAGAAACATTTTTTTATTTGTTTTAAAAATTCCTTCTTCACTGATTATTTCCTTATGAGCTACAATTCTATATCTTACATAAATTCTAAAGAATATAGCAAAAGCTTTTGCCAAGGATGTGCTTGAAGAAAGATCATGGAAGTTGTCTGCAATTGCTTATCTAGATGTTTTTCGACTTTTGCATTATTTTTCCCACAAACTCTTTGTTGATAATCTGAAAAACATGCGGAAATAAAAGCAACTGAATAAAAAACTTACGTAGTAGAAGAATGGAACCCTACAGTAAAAGCCAAATTTTTTGTTTGATGACTGAAATTTTCATGACTTGAATGTTATTTTTCTTAAGATCCTTAAAAGATAAAACCAGTGATTAATAATTTTTTTTCTTTTTTACTCATTTCATCGCCCCTTCTCTTTCTACATAACCACTTCTACGCAGTTATCGGGAATAGTGCAAGATATCGAGATAGCAAATAGTGTTAGTGTATCCAAACAAGTTTCAAATTTCAGAAAGAGTGAAATACCAGATGTTTTAGTCCAAGGACCTTTTTGAACCGAAGTATAGAATTGGTTCTTGCAAACATACATTAATTATAAAATAAAATACCCCAGACTTATTTAACACGACTTCAAGGCTTCATATGTATCAAATAAAGGAAACCTTAGAGCTTGTTGTTTGCTTGTTGGTATTTAGCCTGTACAATAAATACAAAATTGCAATTAGTTTAAATAACTTGAGATCTACCACAGTGAAAATACTTTACAAGTTTTTATTAGCCAGTTAATCGAGAATAATCTTAAAAAGACAGCGGTAGCAGAATAGTCTACTTATGATATGAAGTACGGTAATTAAAGCTCCGAGTGAGCTTTTAATGTGGTAATGCATGTTGCATACATTATGCTTGGTAACGAAACTCTGGTAAATTTACATTGAAGGGTATAATTATTATTTTCTGCATACTGTTTATTTACTTACTTAGATTTCTTAAAAATGAAAGCTATTTACAGACAGTTTTTTTTCCTAAAATGCCTATTCTGGGCTAAATTTTGCAATATTACGACTAATTGAAATGTCAGCTGTCTTTATAGATATTACTTTGTAATCTTTCGAAATTTCGTTGTATAACCATCAATTTCAATCTGAAACAAACCAGTAAAAACATTAAATAAACTAATTCACAACCGACCTCGAATAAGAAATTGTATTTCCAATAAATAAAAATGTTTATAAATAAATTTGGACATTCAAGAAGGAAAATAAAAGATCAAGCCACGGCAAATAAAAATTGCAAATAAACATAAAAAGAATTTTTACTTACATAAAAGGACAGTCTCATAAATTCCACTTTTTTACACCTCCACAGCTGCACTCTACCTTACTGTACACTTTTTTCATTCGAATGTAAATTTAAATTTGCAACAGGTAACATAATATTTAACAATTGTGCGGCGTCAAATTAGATCCGCAGGACACGCTTTCCTCGTAAAACAGAGGATCAGCAGGTCAAGTATAATCCTGGTCAAGAAGGGAATGAATTATCTTTCCATATAAATTCTGATTTGCCGGAGAAAATCTCGAAAGCGTTTCAGCATTAAGCTTTTATAAAATGTCAATAATTTATAGACGAAATGAAACAGTTCATATATCAATAGCTTGACACGCCCTTATTTTCTTCTATCAAGAAAATCCGGATCCGTCTTTATCTTCCCACATTCGTTAAGCTCACAGTTAATTTAAAATCTAAATTACATTGACGATTATTAAATTTATAGATTTGTATCTAGAAAATACTCAAAGAAAAAAAAATCGATTTTAATCTAACACCAGTTGACAGATCGTAATGTATCACTTAAAAACGGTATCACAACTTTCTTTCCAAATTCATTATCAAATATTTATACCTTTAGACTATCATCAGCAAGTTTAATTAGCTAAGTTTGGAATCTGATCAATGGTCTACATCTCTAAATTAAGAGAACCTCTTGGTCAATTGATTGAGAAACGGTTTTTTAATTCCATGTGTTTAAGCAAATGAAGGTGTATGCATAGAAAGTAAAATTGTAATTAGATTTTTTTTTGAATAATTTATGTGTGAGAGAAGTTTTCGAGAACGATCTTTTATTTTCTAAGGGGCAGATTACGAACTAGGGTGAGAATTTTAAGGTCGAAAAATTGCAATTTCCGGTGTTCCACATTATAAGCTATTTCAATTGTGCAATTCTCGTATCATACAACCTACAAGATTTACGATTGCAAATAAAAAATAAAATCGTTTTTGATAAATTAATTCAGATATGTGTTTGAATTAATTCCACGGCCGGAGTAAGTAGTACTAGCTCGTGAATCAAGTTCACCAGCTGTTCAAATGTTATTAAAGCATTTAATAATATACCACTGACTTGTAAATTACAGGACATTATCTCCTATACAGAAGAAGAAAGATTGCATTCAGAATTACAAATCTTAACACAATGTAGGTTAACAACAGTACTAGTTGTAGAACCACCTTATATGGCGAATATTTTGGTGAATTGTTTTATTCATATTTCACATATTTTGTTCATGAATCTCTTAGAATTTTGTTGTTTACGACATAGCGTCCTTTAAAGCCTAGATTCTCTAATGTTTCTGACATTATATTGCAGATACTACATATAACTGCGTTTTAACTATTTTACAAGAAAAACTGTAAAAGTGACGCAGAGCTAAAGCCTTAAAACGGACTTGTTTACAATCCATACGTTTTGCTTTACTAGTACCGAAAGATCAAGAAAGCAAAATAATGAATGAGATAAATAAGAAATGGGTGGTCCTCCGGCACTTCAACCGATCAGTGGACTTAACGTCCAATACAAGAAAATTCAAAAAGCCTTAATATTTTAGTAACAACTATACTAATAAATGAAAAAAAAGTAGGAATGTAGTATCAGTTAATCTCTGTTAGTATAACTCTTCTTAGTTTTAGAAACGTGTGCCAAGTGCAACCAATCGACTCTACGTATTAAATAGAAAGTGACAAACGGGTTAGTCAAAACCACTATCAGTTTTCATTGGTATTTCTTATCTTTTGTTTAACAATTGCTGACAACTCTAAATGCCATCACCCAACGTATTCGTCGAATGGAGGAACGACTCAGTGACACAAGTAGCAAAAATCCACATTTGATCGACAAAAAGACTTCCATTTAGTAAAAGAACATACAAACATTTTTCGTCCACTTTGGCTTGCACCTCGCTACCAGTTAATATCAACGTTCTCAGTACCTACCATCACTGATAAAGATTGCACGTGATAGACTCTTCCTTGAAGCCTTGCCTCTTGAAGATTCGACAAGGTGCGTTTTGGTCTAAAGATGATTCAAATCCTTCAGTAGTAAAACAAATATAATTGTACCGTACTATAGTGACCATTGTTTTCTGTTCAGACTGTACTACAAGAAGACCAAAAACAGAAATTCTGGAAAAGACAGAAAAGGTTTGTTTAATAAAACAAGAAGTCTTTAGCCTTTGCTTGTAGACATTTTTACTCTGATGGTTATGAGCTGCTGTTCCTATTTGATCCGTAGCACCCTTTTTATTCTTCTTAGATTAAAGTAAACGGGAAAACGTTGTAACTAACCCCAACTGCAACTTTGTTATGTAGAAGACTTTTTCAGTTTGTTACAACATGAAGTACATAAAAATCACTTAGAACTTGCTGACTTTGAACTTATCTCAAGAACTTGTATCAGTACAGCAAACAGACTTAGAAACTTAAGCTAGGACGGAGCTAGCTATAGATCAAAAAAAGGCTACTACAGCATCAGAAAAGGTCGTGTATACCTTTTGAAGCAATAAGAGCACTACAAATACGCTAATTGCCCTACTACAACTATTACAAAACCTCAAAACTGAAAGAGAAAAAGCCGAGTCTTAAGATGACAACTAAACAACCGCCGCCTAACGGTTTTGAATACATTTCATCTAACGAAATACAAGATTTTCCAAACGCTTCGGACCATTCTACTGTAAATGATAAAGATCTCATCAAGCTGATCTTAATTAGGTCTCTGCTGCAACATCTGACCGATTAAATTGCCTGATTAAAAATCTATCTATCTCCAACACTACTAATCGATAGCAGTAAAGTAGCAGAACGCAAAAACAACCTAAAACCAAAATTCAAAGCAAACCCTACAAGAGCAAATCTGCTGAGAGAGCGCGTACAAAATATTTAAAAGAAAATAACATCCTTAACGACCACATCAAGAAATTTAATGGTTTACCATGAAAATCATTCCGCAAACGTATTCCAAGGTATTTGAAACATTAGGCATACTTGATAACTTTAACAATAAAAGTATGAACCTATATTGTCAGAAGAGTTGCGTACAGCTGGAGGCCAGACGTGTCAATATTCAACAAGTCAGAAAAATAAATAACGACAGAATTCTTCTGCTCCTTTGGTGCTTCCTTATTATCTAAAACATACTATATCACCGATATTTAGAAAGTTAAAAGATCTTCAAGATATTATCTACTGGAAACCTTGCCTTTCAGCAAACCTTAATCAGACTTTATCAAATTAATAAATGAATGCCTTACAAATAGTACTAGATCAACATGAAACATCGCTTTCAAGTACACTCATGGCTGATAACTGACATTGCTAATCCTATGAAAACTACATAGCAATATATATTGTTGCAAAACTACTAAGGATATTCTTGATACCGGATGAAGATCAAGAAAAGGGACCATTTACATTCCTCACTTTACAATGTGGTACTAGACGGAAGACTAAACATCTTATCCAGTTTAGTCTACAGGTGAGTAACCAAAACTTTCTCTTGCTAGTATAGCATCTGACAGATAAAAAACCTAACTATTTACTCCTCAACACTTCTTCCAAACACGAGGCCTAAATCTGAATTTTAAGAAGCGTACATCCTTATCAGTATTGGTCGTCCGGGCTCCAAAGGCTACATGTAGATACTATTAAGCGTCGAACGGATAAAAAATACCGCAAAAGTGAATGCCACGGAAGAAATGCAAGAGGGTGCACTTGCATTTCTCTGGCTGAAAAACATAATTAAAAATAATACTTATTAGTTACTGTTAAAATGCTAAATTCTAAATCCTGTGTTGAGACCAAGGACCAAGTAGGGATGAGTTAGTTATTTTGGTTTCAGGATTGAGCGTCCAAACGATTACTGTCGGTTGCAGTTGAACAGTTGTAGTTCATCCTTAAATATCTTCTTCCACTGGCTTGTTGGTTTGTGATGCTGTGAAAAAAAACCACGGAGTAGACAAACTTGCTGGGATGATGAGCATGTTAGATTCAGACGACTAATGTTCTTCTCTTATTTATTTTACGCTGCCACATTTATCAGCAAATAACGAGAATTAGAAACCATTTTGACCTTGCCGGTCAAACTTGCTACATGCGTGACGTATAATCTCAACTGTAAACAGAAATTCAGGATTTATTTGCGTTGGTCATACTCTTGACTTTATTATAAACAATGAAAGTATCATTTTGCCTTTTTTTCTATTCTGTGAAAATATCAACTATAATAACTGATACTTTATGGTTCATAATGTTCATCACTGCTTTACAAAAGAAGTAACAAAGCCAACTGAGTACTGTATAAGTTACACAGACCTCTTTCTTTAAACATTAGTGGCGGTGGCAAGCTGAAGCGCCCCAAACCTCAAGTAGTAACTACTTTTAAGGTTCAGTTAGAGGACTCAAAGATCTTGTGAGGAAGTGCCCGGGAACACTTACATTTGCCACTGTTTTCTGATTGTATAATGTAGAAAAATGGTCTAAAGGTCCACAGCAAATTATGCGTATTCAAGAACATTATATACAGAAATGCCTTCTCATTGGCATAATCAAGTCAAATCTAAAACTTACCGAACTGACACTTTGTACATTGCATGTTCCATTTCCGTCAGTAAGGTAATGGTGGTCAGTAATCTTTTAAAAAGTATGAATACTTAAATGTTGCCTTCTTTATGTTTGTTGAGTTTACCTATAACTTTGGTTTTCGTCAATATCTATCACAAGCGGGTCTAAATAACTCGTTAGAGTTTGCTAAATTGTACTGGATTCGACTCTAGAATTTAATTCGATTCGGTTAGTTCAGATTTCCGCTCAAACGAAAAATTAATGATACTGAGCGCCATACAACGTTCGCGATCTTTCTAAGAGATCTATTTTACAAAGGCTTTGGTATTACAAGCATGAAAATAATATTACAAATTACTCTTTTGCATGTTGACCTAGTATACAAGACAAAATTCAAGCAACCTTTAGCCAAAAATACGTTCCTCTGTAAAAAAAACTCCACTACGCCAGTCCCAAACCTGGGATCTCATTATCCTAGATGAAAAAGAAGGGAGGGGAGTAAAAAACCATGGTTTATCTGGCCCGTATGATAGCACCCTGTGAGGGCCCCTGCCTAGGGTACAGGCGAAGATTGGTGAACGGATGATGGAGCAGATGTGAAGTAATATCCAATGGTCCAGAGTGCGGAAGAACCAGTCATTATAGGGAAAACTAATCTCTTAGTTTTGGAAAACAGTCAATCTAGAGGAAGACAACTTTGAGAAAAAATGGCCTGACTCTCCAGGTTGAGGGTTTAGACGTAGGGCCAGCGCCCATGCTCTTGGAAAAAGTTCAAAATGCCAAAAATCCTAGTAGACGAAATCAGCCGGACGGATGTAATAGACGACGACTTTGCAAACGGAAACAGACAATGACCATTGGTACCTAGAATGTAAAAGATTTGAGCACCAAGCAAAATGAATTAGTTAACGAAATAAAACGCTTTGACATGGACATTGTGGATGTCAGAGAAACCAAGAAAAAAGGCAAAGGCAGTGACTAAATGCACGATTTCATACATTTATAAAGTGGTGTTGATAAAGCAAGCAAAGCGAGGGCAGGTGTCTCTATTTTAATTAAAAAACAACTAGCGCGAAATATAAAGGACTGGAATCCCATAAATAGAAGATTGATCAAAGGGAATATGAAGTAGTAGTAATTGGAATTTATGTCCCATGTAATGACGAGTTAAATACAGTTGAGGACGACCACGACGGCACTCTAAACCACCTTTTAGACATAATTGGTAGCAGGAAAGATATCATTATATTAGGAGACTTTAATGCACACTTTGGATCCAAAACAAATGATCCGATTGTAGGACCGTATGGAGAAAATGATCTTAAGGATAATGGTAGTCGACTGATAGAAATATGTTGTCAACATTCATTACAAATCTAAAATGGATTCTTTAAACACAAAGATATCTATAAATTTACTTGGATTCAATCTACTCCGCAAAGACAATCAATAATCGACTTTGTTATCAGGAACAAAATTCTAGAATAAAATTCAATGATGTCAGAGTGCACAGAAATGCAGAGTGTCTTACTGATCACTATTTACTCAGATCCAAGATATTTTTCCCCTGGAGCACCTCCTTTAACAATGATGACAAAGACAATAAGAAGCATGTTATAAACAACGTCCGATTCAATTTAGATAGTCTGCAGAATGAATCAACAACTTTCCTATATCGACATAGACTGTGTCGTCAAACACAAATGGACTAACCATGTATTACAACATAATGAAATGTGTAGAAGAAGCAGCTAAAGAAGCACTAGGGGAAAAGCCCCACAAAGTCAACAAAAATTTAAAAAATGGTGGTAGAATGAAGAAATCGAACAATTAGTTCAAGAGAAGAGGAAAGCACATGAGAAATGGTTATCAACTAGAGATATAGAAGACAGACAGACGTTGTTGTGTCAAAGTAAAGAAGATAATAATAAAAACTAAAAACAAGGCATGGGAGCGAAGATGCAGATTAATCAAAGAAAACATTGGGGGAAGCAAATCTACAGAAGCATGGCGAACATTCAAATTACTATAAACAGAAAAGAGGGAAACAGTTCCCATCAGTTTAATATCTTTTAGGCGATGAAGAGAATACCATCAAAAACTACTTACAGAAAATCGTCCAGAATTTCTATTAAATAATGACAACATTGATATCTTCGATGTAACATTGACAGAGGAAGACGAAATTTCTGTCCCTGAACTCAAAAACGCACTTAAAACTATGAAAAACAGGCGCACACCAGGTCCTAGTGGAATTCCCGTTGAACTTTTTAAGGCCGGAACTGACTTATTTTTGGAACTTATGGCCTATGTGTTCAACTGTTTTTTGAAAGGTGAAAAACTTCCATCGGAGTGAAAACTGTATATATATCCAATCTTCACAAAAAGGATGACAGAAAGATATTATCAAATTATCGAGGATTAAGTGTCACCAATTCTCTTTTAAGATTGTACGGGAAAATAATTAAAAATCGAATTGAAAACCAAATAGAAGATACAGAAGAACAAAATGGTTTCCGTGCGGGGCGATCTTCCATTGATAATATATTCTCGTTAAGACAACTCATAGAAAAAAGAATGGCAAGAAGTTTGGAGACACATCTAGTGGTGTCAGTCTCGTATATGTCCAAACAGTGAAAGATTTATATACTAACATTACTAGTAGCATTAAAATAGGTTCTAAGTTATCTGACGCGTTTCCAATAACCAAAGAGCTAAGACAAGGTTGCTCTATAGAATCAACTCTCTTTAAAATAAATACATAAATTCAGCATTAATCCACTGAAGGCGCACCTGTAGGAACATGGGAGTCGACGTTCATGGCGAAAAACTCTTTAGTCTACAATTCGCTGATGATCAAGTAACCATAGCCGAAGACGAAGACGATATATACTATATGCTATTAAAACTAATGAATACCATAAATTGGGACTGACAATCAACGCGGATAAGATTGAATATATCGTGGCGCGAAATATGGCCAGACATTTAGTGTAGAACAAAAGACTTATAAAAAGAGTTAAATCATAACAAATATCTTGGTGTTACGGTCACAAATGAAAGCACAAATGAGACAGAAATAAAAAACCGAATTAGACAAGGAAACAAGTGACGAAACAATTAAATTCATTACTGTGGAGTACTCAGAAAAGGTCATCAACTAAAATAAGAATATATAAAACGATTGTAGACAGTGTAACTACATATGGAGCTGAAACATGAGAAACCACAGAGCAAATGGAAAAAAGGCTTCTACCAATGGAAATGGGATACTGGCGAAGGTGCTGCAGGCTTACCTTACAGGATAGGGTTAAGAATACAAATATAAGGGAAAGAATGAACTTAGGCTCCACTGTTCTTGATACAATTGATGCTAAAAGATTAAGGTGGTATGGACACGTGCGCCGACTGGGAGAAGATAGATGGCCTAAGAGGCCACTAGACTGGAATCCTACCCAAAGAAGACGTAGAGGAAGACCTCGCAGAACATGGATAGATAGGGTCAAGAAATTTGAAAGATAGCGACTGGAATGACCGGAAGTCGTGAAAACTAGAATGCGATAAACGACCTTAATAGTTGTATTCTAATCCCAAAATATATGTTATATATGTAAAATATAGCTTTTTCAACAACCTAGTAAAGCTTCTGTCTTTTTACATACTCGTTGTACTGCTGTTCTGCTGATAAGGAACAAAAGAGTAAAGCAATTCCAGTTAAATGCAACTACACGAAGTTTTGCATCCCCCTAGAAAATCTTTTGCCGGCACCCATGTCGATAGACCACTTTAACATAAAAATTTAAATATCTGGGCAAGACTTACAAGTTCGCTGATGTAATTCAAGCAGCCTTTAAGTATTTCACGGTATGTATACGACGAATTAACATTCTTCCCTTAAAGCTGTCACAAAAACTAACAGTTCTCAAGCAGTACGTCGTTTACAATCCTTCCGGAACTTCAAAATTTCATTATTACCAAAAGGAACCTTAAACACATAAACTTACTTTTTAGAAAAGCCGTGAAAAGGATTCTATATTTACCTCATACGAAGCAAATAGATGGAGGTCTGGGAATATTACTTGAGGAGCAACAATCACCTTTATTTTTTTTTGAGTTGGTCTAGCAAATTGACTGTTTCATGCATTCATCGTGGAAACAACTATTTGAAATGAGATTATTGTGTCCAGACAGATCCTTGATGTGGACAAATTCATCAAGTGAGTTGCATAATCTACCGATATCTTAGCTCATAAATTTTGCTTTCTTTTATCAATTCAGTTTTCAAATTTTTATGTTCTGTACATTGATTTTGTTGGATTCTCAAACAAGCTTGCACATTCCTGTCACTGATTTGCTGGAATTTGCATGCTCCTTGGGATGATAACTCAGTCAACACGACTTTCTTTGAAGTGAATTTCTGTACGTTTGGTAACACCAAATGTCATTTAAGCATCATCGCTGAAGGTTCAACAGCACCAAAAGGTACTGGAAATTACTTGAGTTTTCATAATAAATCTCCAAGTCATCGCTAACGCTCAACAACGAATTTTATACGAAACGCCCTCTGGCGAAATACTTTTGCCTTTTAGTTCTGAATTCTACCGGTACATGCTTGAGATGTTTCTGCTAAAAATGATCTAGTTCTGGCATCTCTTAAATTCTTGAGAACCATTTTGGTTATTAATGTCATATTGCCAAAATAAAATGAGTAGCATTTATCGAGATTCTAGATAATAATCTTTCGATCTATGTATTTTGTTAATCTGTTATATTTTAATTGGAATATTTTACAAATTTAAAAACTTGTAATTTTATATCTAGAAATTCTAAAAATGATAACATGCATTAAAGAAGTAGCTGTTTGCTTAAAGTAGGATAGCATAACATTTTATGGCGCATCATATAAAAATTATTAAGTTGATATTTTGTCAACACCGAAAGGTTACGTTATGAGAGTTGATACAACTTTTAACTGATAACATTTTTGAGTTATTTTTATTTCATTTTCGCTACGTAAATAAAAACCGATGAAACCTCGATAATATAGCTAAAAGATCAATTTTAATAGTTTTGGTACAAGAAATGCGGACGCATAAAATGTACCAGGAAGTTCACCGCATTTTACAAAATTGTTCAAATTCCGAAGTTTGTCAATTTATGGTTGACCAAATCTAGTTCTTTAATTTTGGAAGAATTTTATGTTTACCTTAATAATATACAACTCGGATTAAATTTTAATGAAAAATATACGACAATGTTAATTTAAAAGTGATTTTAAAATATAATAAAAATGAGTTTGAAATGCTTTAAGAACCGTTTAAGATAAAACCTTATGAAATATACTTTTTCATTAAAAGTTTAATTTATTTTAGCATATATTTATTCAGAAGCTTATCACCAATCAATTAACGAACAAATAATTAAATGGCAATTAAAGGCGTATATTTCGGTGACAACCGAGAGATATGCAGTAAAATATTCGTGTTTCCTTATCATGCTTCTTGAAAATCTACTTTATTATCCTTGGATATACGTTCGAATCTCATTTTTAATTGCGCTGACTTTACTAACTTTCAACTCACGTAGTTCTAAATTTCGTTCTTGAATAATATAGAAATTTAACATATAATAAAGTAATTTTTCGTTATCAATTTAATGCCTTAACAGTCACCTGAGTAATTCTACGTTTATTTTTAAATTGTAAGACTTTGTTGTGTGATGGCGACTGCGTATCGGTAGCAAGAATGTTGCTCTATTTGCATACAATATACCCTTAAACAACACTTTTCTATCGGAATTTTTTTATATATATTGTAAGGTTGGTTCTTTGCCCGAGCCGATACAAGTTTAGAGCTAAGTAGGTAAATAAAAATTATCGCCCTTTATCTTAACGAAATCATTCGTTATCCCCAAGAAAGTGTAACAATATTTTGATCGAACCGCAAAATTTAATTTAGATCTTTATTGATAATTTATATCCTGGTAGTTCGGTTATATTTCCACTAGTAATACCTACGGCAGTAAAACACGTTTTAAACTGCTGTTTTATGAAATGTGTTCAGTGCCGAATATAAAATATTCCAAATAATTACAACTCCTTTAAATGTTTTTTTAGATAGCATCTTTATAATTTTCTTCCTCACCTTGGCCTTATTAAAACGAAAGTTCTCACTGTAAAAATTAAGAAGGGTAGATATTGACAATTGCATTTTTTTAAATTAATTTATACTGCAAATTCCAAGTAAAATTGCATTCAATCTTTAAGGTCAGGTTTCTTGTACGTTTTCTTTTTACTTAATGTATTTATTTATTTTTGATATCTGAAAACGGTAGGTGGAACTCAATTTAATCTTTCTGGTTACCAATTATTTCGCTTGTCCTCAAGCCACAATCGATTTAATGGAATTTTTTGACAATAAACTGAAAAATGAGTTATCGCTACTTGTTATGAATTTTAATCAATCATATTATGGTACATATATAGAAACAATCTTAACAAGATTATTTGTTCTTGTAGGTATTGTCCTAAAATGAATACTGCTGAACATAATAGTTTGCAAATGTGGATATCTTCATTTAACGAGAAAAACATTTCTCAAAACCGAATTTTGGCAAACAAGATTTTACATAGATCGGATTTCAAGTAGATTTTCTTCATTCCTGAGAATCCTTGCCCAGATGAGGTCAAACATCTAATCTGAACCAAAGCCCTGTGTTGTACATAAATTTGGTAAATCTCTCAGTTGCCAATCAGCCATTGAGTCAGTTTATTACAGGTTTGGTTAAGTGATAATAAATCAAAGCAAATTTTTCAAAACTTTTATATTGTATCTAAATTTCCCTTATATATAAATTTCAATGGTATACTGATAAAGACATTTAGAAAGAGTTAGAATGCTGTTAGCTTATTTGACAAAAAATTTTGGAACTATCTGTTGGTACAGTAAAAAATACTTAGGAATTGCATATTACCCATAGAGAACTTGTTGATTGGAGAAAAAAGAGTTCTTGTTGTTCGTACAAAAAGATAGACACCAAGCATTCCGGATTGCCCAGAAAAAAGCTCGTCACTGGAAAAGAAAAGAATCTATAATAATTATTCTTAATGGTCTATTTAATTTTTATTCTTTTTGCTTATGGGTTTTTACATTAGGAAATACAATATGTTGCAATTTAAATGAGAAATAGATATATCACAGCAACTAGTTTATACAAGGGTCGTGTTTATCGTTCCACAATTGACTATTTGGGAACTATTAAAGACATCATAATGAAATGTAAAAACTTTGCGTAATTGTGCCTTGAAGTTACAAAACTGCAATTGAGAACTTTCATTTGTTAAACAAAACCACATCTTTTTATTGCTCCGTTCCAGACTGTGTTCCACTCAAAAATGTATTGGGTACCATGCCTATAAAATTCATAATAACAAAGAAATCTTTTTTGTTTAATCTGCTACAAACGTCAAGATGATATTCAGAGATCCTACATAAGTATACCTCGTTTTTTAAACAAAACGAATTTCCAGATTTTCTTTTTCTTCAAACCAAGTCATAACGTTTTTATTAATCTTACGACAAAATGGTTACTAAATGGAATGGAAAATGGTGATTTAATCTTTTCTTGTTCAAATTGCCTTCTATCTTAAACATACAGCATCCGATATCATGGAAACAATAGCTATGAAGATGGAACAAGAGATGGAGGATGCATTTCAAATGTTGAGAATTGAGACAAAGACGATTGGGCAACTGAATAAATACACATAACAGTTTATAGAGCACGGAGACTTTACATTATACCGTTTGAGTGGATGTTCGTACCAATACAAAAATAAGTAAGAGCAATATTTTACATAAGTGAAAGTTATGCGTAAACAACAACGCTATCATAAATTACCCTCTTCTTATCTTGATGACATTACTATAACGACCTAGCTCTTCACTGAACTCGTAATAGTACATCGTACATAGTAAGAACAGGGAAACGAGTCAAAAAGAGACAACATGGGACTACGGAGAAAAAGATAACGCTGAGCATTTTGTATTTCAGTGTCAGCTACAAAAACTTAGACGACGCGGGGCGATTACGCAAAATACATAAGTGATAATTCGAGCTTTGCACGTCAAACAGCGAGCGAGTGATAGATTACAAGTGCATTTTCTTTCACTTGCTTGTAACCTTGATTCTCCAAGTCATAGATTGTCTTCTGGTCGCATCCAATATAGGGTTTAAGGGCGCTTCTTTGTTCTATCAAGTACACTTCATTGCTCTTCGATAGGAAGATTCTCGCATGTGGGGTTTCAGGGCACTATGAGCTAGGAGCAGGTAATAGGATGAATTAGGTCGGATCAGAAAATGAATGGAAAAAGATGAGTGACTTCGAAGCATCCGACAATGGCAAGGCGGAAGACTGTGATAAGGACAAAGAAAAGAAGAACGAACACCGGACAGACAGGAACTCTTTGAGCTAATGATCTTTCCACTTAATTAGTGTAACTGAGAGAAAGTATAGAAGAAAAAAAAGAAGAAGAAGAAGAAGAATGTTAGACATAAGATTCCTGATGGACGTCGACGTTTGCGTTATTAAGCATTTAGATTAAGATTGCCATATCCGGTATAACATTTGGTAAATAGTTCAGCACATAGAAACATTGTGTAGGATCGATCTATGTGTTTGAAACATAAACTCCAAAGAAGCATAGGTCCAAATGAAACTCTAATCTACCAGCTTGATAACGTTCATAATTTATGTATTTGGGAAGCCAAAACGCTTCAAGGCAAAAAAGAAAAGAAATCAGATTATACATACAGTCACAAGTAAATAATTCACATCAAGCAAAGTTTAAACCAACATAAACACAAAATATGCACAATAAATTCTTAAATGCCCTAATCCTGTAAAAATTGGCAACCATATGCAATTAAGTAAATTTAATTAAATACAAAAGCTAAATTAAAAAATATATATACATAATATAAACAGTAAAACCGAGACAAGTCCTCACACTGAATAAATGGTTCGGCTGGGTCTGTTCTGATTTACAAAGATTGTATTGAATTAATTACAAAGAATGGGGTTAATGGATTAGTGTTTGAAAGCGCATGCAATACATATATTTCCTACCACCCTGTATATTCTCAACATTAGTAAAATTAATTCTCGATCTGCAATTACAATAAATGATAGAGGTAAAGCCCCAAATTACTAAATTCTAATGACTAATCTTAATTTAATGTTTGCCTTACAAAAGAAATATCACAGTTAAATAAAATTTTGAAGAAGTCAATATTTATTTTGAAAATTAAATTTTAGAAATAAATTCCTATCGAAGAGGGTATTATATACAAAATATAAGAATTATCACTATCGCAAGAGATTTCAATGCTACTTTCTCTTACTTAAAATTACTTACTTTTAAAATAAATTTAAAATAATACTCAGTGAATTTGTAGAATTGACTTGAAAGTTAATTAATAAAGAAAATTAAATTGACTGTATGATGCAAGAAAACAAAAGAAAATTAGTAGCATCACATACTGAGCATCAGTAATCTAGAAGCGCTTCCGAACAGAAGCTGGAGCGCAGGCGGGTCTCCTTATTCTCCTTGAGTAGCCGGGGTACTGGAAAAGGCCTAAAAAAAGAAACACAATGTCAGCTTTCAGAAAAAGAAATTCGGGTTAGGCATAATTGGA
Organism: Ignelater luminosus; assembly: GCA_011009095.1. Taxonomy (NCBI): domain Eukaryota; kingdom Metazoa; phylum Arthropoda; class Insecta; order Coleoptera; family Elateridae; genus Ignelater; species Ignelater luminosus. The sequence goes on along the minus strand of VTPC01008804.1, from coordinate 41,744 downwards.
ATCTAAGAGACAAGAAGTAGTTAAAAACAGATCTCACCAAAGTTGGTGTATGGCCTTGCTAGTGGATCAGATCGGCGCAGATTCACCAAATGCACCAAATAGTTAATTAGTTTAGTGATCTAAACACCCTAATCTACCACTAGGGAAAAAATATTATTCAGACCAATTTCGAACCTTTGGTTGATCGTTCAAGTTCTCTTTTTCTGCAAAGCCGAAGAATGACAAAAGTTTTAAAAAGACCAACAAGACAACCGAATCAAGATTTATCGTAGAAAGTAGAATTAAAATCCTGCTGAAACTGAACGCAGACAGAGATTAGATAAAATAATTACCTAACATAACAATATTCTTTTTAAAAACACCCTGTACTATTAGGCGAAAATGCATAAAAAAACTATGCTCACTCCAAATTTGTATCCCTGAAACAATACTACTCCAACTTACAATGTACTATATAATGAACAAAAGATTATTCAAGAAACAGTTACTAAATACATACTTACTGAAATATTTATTTGTGATTTGACTGTTCCCTTAATTCTCTGGAAGTGGTATTTCGAAATATAAAATACAAAGTATTCTGTCACGATTCCTTGGTTCAATGTATATGCTGATTTTTATAAAATAAATAATTTTCTATTCAATTCCATCTATTGATTATAATCTATCATACAAATAGTTATTAAGTTATTACTTATTGAAAACGAGTAAATAGGTTCTATTCTATGAATAGGAAATGCAAAGCAAAAGGAGCCATACACACGGTAACTTAAGGTTAAGGAAAGAATTGCAAGTGCCCAGATGGGAATGGAAAGGTTTAAAAACTGATTATTGTCTTTTGTATTTCTTTTCTCATTATATATAATTGATAATAAGCTATATCAGTACAAGATGTAAAAACTTTGACCTGTTAGTAAAAACTGTAGGTAATATTGCATAAAGAGTAATTATATGACATAATTGAGATTACTATAAATATAATAATTATACACAGATTTCTCTGTTGGTACTGTTAGTGCTATTTTACAAAACAAATATGAAAAATATCAAAGTTAAACATCATAGAATTACAATTACAAAACTAAAGGACTGAAAACTCAAACAGATAAAAAATAATTTATGTAGTTTTGTTTGTGATAAAAGAATTATTTTAGAAAACTTTGATACTGTATCTTTAGAATAATAAAAAGATGTTTAGAAGATAATCCTATTAATAGAAGAAATGTCCAGAATTCAACATGATGCCAAGGATTATTATTAAGAAAAATAGGAAATTTAAATTTACACATTCAATAGTGAATTAATTAGAACTTGTTCCTATTGAAAGAATCTTAGAACAAATTACAGACTTGTTGGGTAAGTAAAGTTTAGAATTTTAGATTGTTAAAAAATAATGGGACTATTTTCCTAATGAGGTTTAAAGATAAAAATGTAAAAATATTTAGAATACACAAATACATTTTAGTTTATGTTATGCTTTAAGTCAACGGTAGTTTGATTATGAACATTATTGTGAATCTTTACAACATTGCTATTTGACAATAACATGACTTTTACACCTTAAGCAGATACTAAGCTCGCAGATTCTGATATTGCTTACAAACTGATTAAATACTAGATCAATATCTATATATCTATAATTTTATATACACTTGTGAGGTTTTTAAGATATTTCAACATTGACTAACAATTAACTTCAATGGCTTTTTGACCTCTTTTGGCGTCTTCTTTAAATCTGAATCCCAAGAGTTGGCATTTGACGATTCCGATAGGTATCTTTCATAGTGCTGGTAACCAATTTCATACACTTATCTTAAAGAAAGAATAACATTTATGTGCGTATATTATTAAATATGACGTGTTTTATCCTATTATCTCATTTTTATTTATTTTAACTGACATTAACAAGTTATTCAAATTCAAATTTAAGTTAATACACTTGGAACATTAGCTCCAGATTGTGTTGTGTTTGAATGAAATGTCATTAAAGACAGGTAAATCATGATGTAGCCAATGAAGTTTTAGTTGTTATGGCTAGAGAGGTTAATAGCAACTGCAAGCAGCCAGTTGCATATTTCTTTTTAAATTTTATATGCGCAATGGATGATTTAAGTAAAATTATTTTTGATGCTACAACACAACTGCAAAATATAGATTTAAATGTCTTGCCTATAGTATCAGACCAAGGTACAAGTTTTATGAAATTCTCAAAACACTTAAACATAATAATAAAAAAGCCATATTTTTTATAAATATAAAAAAGTTTTCTAGATATTTGATACCCCCACTTACTGAAATCTACACGAAATAATGTTTTGCGCATCATTTCTACTTTTCGAAAGGTAAAGTTGACGAGGCTGTTTTAGAACATTTTTATAAAAAGAAACAAACAGATATTTACATATTTCCCAATGAATTTCAAAAAATGAAGGTGAAGTATGCAAGCCAGGCCTTTAGTACAGCTATTGCGCTAGATTAAATTGCACTTAGGCACTTTTGCAACTTTAATACATACTCTGCTTGATATACTGAATTCTTGGAAATGTGATGCTTCCAAATTTAGTAATAGACCTTCAATGGGTTCAACTTATCAAACTGAATTTTTGAAACAAATGTTAAATTTAATTATTTCAAGAATTAAAAGTGATAACTAAAACAGGTCGAGATGTTGCCAACAACATGACATTCATTAGGAGATGGCAAATTATCATATCTGCCGCTTTAAACCTGTAGATAGATTTAACAAGTAGAGGTTATAAACATTTCTTTACTCGACACCTAAACCATCTTTGGTTTTGGAAAAGTTAGGAATCTTTTTGATAATAATAAAAATCCAACCCCAATTCAGTTCATAAAAAATTATTTGTCACAAATCATTTTATGCGACCTGAAGGTGATAATATTATATTGATGCCAGACTCTAGTACAGTTAATGATGATTTCCTGAAAAAGCTCGATTTTATGATTAGATCACCATCATATCTTGTTACAATGCATATTGAAGTTGTTGATTATTGTCATTGGGACAATGTTACTGAACAAGATGGATTCCAGTATGTTACTGATTACTTGGCTAGGAAACGCTGTGAACGTCGCAGCTGCGACCTTTGCATTGCCAATATGTTTTGAAGTGGAGTTAGAATTTTTAATAATCTACATTTGTATTCATTTTATGTACATGAGAACGCAGAAAACAGTCATTATTTTGATTTTTGTGTGCATGCAAGTAGTACCAGTGGCGTTGCAATTCAGACAACAAAAACCCAATGACTACTAAAAGTTAGAAAACGCAAGTCTAAGCGATTTATATGATCTCAACAAGAAGAAAAAGGACAAAATCGGCTACCATAATAATTAGAAAATGTTTAAGTTTAATGACCAGAGCAGAAATCGACCCTATGTGTCACATAAAACTGTTCTGATTACAAATGTCGTTAGACCTATTTTCAAATATTCCGCACGCGTCTTAATTCCAAAGGTTCAGTCCAAGGTCTTTTAATACGACCAATAGACCGAGTGCAATAAATATTTTTCGTGTCATATTTGAATTACTAGCCGTATAAACCTTATGGGTATCCCGTGCATGGATGGCTCGTATCTTAAAAAATACGTATTGGTCAGGTCATTTTAAGTCAAAAATGTTTAATGAACATATGTCCAAAAATCAATCGTTATGAAGTTACGATCGTTTTAAGCAATTTATTAGGAAGTATGAGCAAAAACTGGAAGACGAGGCACAGTTCCTTGTCCATAGCAATCATCTGGTGTAAGCCTCTTTGACTAGATCACTAGGCACATGTTTATTATTTCGCATTTTCAATTTACTTTCTTTGTAAATCTTCGACCTCACCGGGATTCGAACCAGGGACAAGAGTCACTAATTTGATTACTACGCTGGGTGCTTGAACCACTGAGCTACGAGGACGGTCTACTTAATGCGTAAATAACCTCTCTTTGTCCTAATGAGTAATAGCATTACTACAGTAGCCCAGCTATTTACTGAACTTCTATAGGTAAATTAAAACAATCCAGTCTGTATGTGCTCTAACACACTCGCATGGAAGGCTCTAGACACAGTCCTTCATCTGCTGGTCTTCGTTGCTGGGTTTGGTTTTTGTGATCATTTCCTTAAGCGTCCGTGAGGATTTGAACGCCGCCGCGCCGTAAGTATGTTATACTTGTTTATACATACGAGATAACAGCTGTGCGTTGTCTTTCAGCTGTATCATCTCTGCCTGTTCTGTCCTTTGTGTTTTGGTTGCTCTTGGACGTTAGGTATTAAGTTAGCTGCTATAGTATCAGGGTATCCATTCTCTCAAAGGGTTTGAGCTATCCTTTCCCTCTTCTTCTTCAGGTCTCCTTCTTAGAGCATACTGTCTTCGCTCTATCATATAGGTATCTTGCGGGGCCCATTTTCACACTTCTGTGATGGCTGGAGTCGTAGTGCAGGTATCTACATGTGTGGGTAGGTTTCCTATATACGTTCGTTGTAAAGTTGTCCCCGTCCCTTTGAAGCAAGCCGTCCAGAAACGGTAGTTGTTGTTTAGACTCCACTTCCATTGTGAATTTGATTGAAGGACCTTGTTTATTGAGGGAGTGTAGGAAGTTGTTAAGTTCTTCAGTCCCATGTGGCTATATCACAAAGGTGTCATCGACATACCCTAGCCATAATTTCGGTTTTGCTTGAGACTGAGATATCACCTCCTGCTCAAACTCCTCCATAAAGATGTTGCTTATAATTGGAGAGAGTAGTGAACCCATTGCCATACCAAACTCCTGCTAGTAGAATTTGCTGCCTAATTGGAAATATGTCGTCTTGATACATACTGTGGGCAGACCCATTATTGCGGCTACACTTAAGTTTGTTCGTACTTCCAGGGTGCGGTCATTTTCCAGCGAGTTTGTGGTCTACTTTGGGTCTATTTGCTCACTGAAGTGACATTGCGTCAATCGGTTTGATTTTTATTTAGTATTTTATTTAAAATGATGACTGATTACAAGCATATATAAACCAAGTTTCCTGGATTTTGCAAACTAAATAGGTCAAGCAGTTTTATGTGTTTAAAAAGTTGACAGTTTCGCTTATGATGGGATAAATTATTATTAGCTACATCGCGTCGATGTTGCTTTTTTTACCAACAATATTGAATAATACAAGGTGGTTGTTCAGTATAATATAGTTTTCTATTATTAAAAATGTATATCAATAAGCAGCTTTTAACACTGCTGCTGATGTTTTATCAAAAGTTATTAAAAAGCCTTGAAAATTGTTACCTGAACGGAAATAATCTATTCAAATGTAATACTACTATAAAAACAATCAATAAAGTGCAATCTCAAAATGAAGTAATATTGGTGCAGCAATCATTCAATAACGGCATAAAGGTTAGATTTATTAGGATAATCTACAACTCGCAAAGAATCAAAACTTTGAAACCTTCAGAAGAACATTGGTGTTTAAATCTTAGTTAGTAAGAAAAGATAATGTATAGGACTTATTCCGCGAGCACAGTGTCCTGTTCCAAAGCTAAGACGTATATCCAAAATCCATTATTTCTCGATATAGACTATTCTTTTGCTTTAGAACAAGTATTTTTGTATAATCTGGCGACTGATGGTAGCAAAATTACAATTTTGGCAATATATGTGTAACTACTAACTTTTCTGACAGCAAAAATAGTGATTTGCGTTGCATCATAAATCTTACACCAATAAACTACTATTGAACTTACTCAAAATTAATACGTTGGCGTAGTTTTCTATTTGTTTCTGTAAATTGGGAGAAGCATATACAGGGTGTCTATTTGGAAACTTTCAATGGGCTGCATTTTTTAGAAAGAAGGTATCGTAAAATGCTCACGATCATTTTGGTAGCATGGAGGGGGAACCAAGATGACCTTACAAATATGGCGCCACACTTAACACTCAGTCATCCTAACTTCAATATCTTAAATAGCAACCCCTGCATGTGATACATCGTTGGAAAGCTCTTGAAAAATGCTTTTCATTGTTTTTAACTGATTCAATAATAAGATGTAGGGATCATTGTGAGCTGCTTAATTCGATTAAACAACGCCAAAATGGCTTTGAGCATTTTACGATACCTTCTTTTTCTAAACAAATGCAATCCATGGAAAGTTTTCAAATAGACACCCTGTATAATACTTGTACTAAATACTACGCTATAAATTGATATTAAAAATTGAAATCTTAATTTATTTCATCATTCCTGTAAAGTTTTTAAATGAAAGAACACAATTATAGCAAACAGTCAAAACTATAAAGTGTCTTGTAGGGTGTAAAATGCACATTAAAGTTTTTGGAAGAATTACAACTCAAACATGACTTAATAATGAACATGAAAAAGGGATTGCAACTTCAAGAGAACCAGTCGTTTAAGTCAGACTTAGGCGATAGAAAAGTATGCATTCTGTCAAAATATCTCAAATGAAATTGATAAGTTTGTACATGTAACTTTTCTATTTTGAAACAATTTATAACTCTGCTTACAATTAAAATTCGTCTGTGTTATGATACCCATGATTGATTCTGCACGTTTGGTAAATGTTTCAATAGATCTTAGATAAATTAAACTAAATGGCAACCATTAGATAGTTACGGAAGCTTGAACTTCTCACCTGTTTCAACTCGATTTAGATCTGTTTGGCACCCATTAGCCCGAGAGCATTTATACGAATAAGAGTTCTCTTTTCCCAGAAAAAGAGTTGCTATTAATTGCTTATTATTAATTATGTTTAATTGTAAATATTTATTTAAAAGGTATCCGGTTCGAATAGTAGCCATCTCGACTCTTCTGACGAGTCACCGCATGTCCACTCTTACGTTTTTCCAACGTTTTCCAAGTTACTCGCCTACACACACCCACACAAACCACCGTACCGTAGAATTCAGGTAAGCGTTCCACAGGTACACTTTTTCCTACCTCCTGCTTAGTGTCATGCTTTGCCTTGATACCGATTTGCAAGGTGTTGGCTAGCTGGGTGGACAAATCCTGTGCAGTGAGTGATGGGATTAATTTTTGCTTTGCTTGGCTTTGAATAAACCCAAGTTCATCGGCACTAAGACTTTTAATTATTCCCGTCGTTTGCACGTTTTCCCGCGTTTAAGCTTTATCTTTTCTACTGCAATTACCTAGAGCCAGCAATCCGTAGAGAAAAATTGCTGACCTCGAAAAAGTAAACCCTTATAATCTTGCGCCCGAGCACCATCCGTAAAAACCTTCTACCTACCGACCACTTAAGATTAGAAATTTTTATTGCATGTAATACATTCACAGAACTCATCAATGAGCTTGCAGTATGGTGTATCGCAATTAAATTCAGGTAATTTATTTTTTCGGCAATCTCAAGTTGATCAATCAGATATTTAATTCTTTTGTAATTCAAAACTGCAGCTTTTTTGTTATTTGGTAAATATTTTATTAATTACAAAACAAAATATATAAAATAAGTTCAGTGTAAGAAACAGTCGACTAAATAATACATTACTATTCAGAATATTATAACTAGATATACAAATCTCGAAAGCCAGAAAAGCTCCTTTGAACAATGTGTAATCTTTCATAGATGAAAATGTGAGTTTCATGCATTAAAGTACAGTGTTATATTTCATAGTTTTGAACTGTGCTCATATCTAAATCCTCAAAATCATTCTGAAAAATCAAACATTAGTTACCCTCGCCAGATATGAATAATTTTTTCAAACTTTATCTACAATTGCAGTCTACAACTCACTAAATAAGTTAAATTAGTGTTAAATGACATAAAACATAGATCATTGTTTATTCTAAACTATAAAAACCGCGGGGTATCATAATTAAGTCCTTAAAACTTGGCAGATCGATTAAAAGATTGTTGTGACTTAAAACTAGCATATTATAAAATATGCAATATGCTAATTTTAATTTCTCTCGTAAAAAATCGTCTTGATTGCATGAATAACTGAAATTTACTAAAATGTAATAAATAAAGAAATAATATGGAAAGCTTCATTTTATTATCTTTTATTACATCAGATAGATTTTAAATAAATTAATCTAACATACTACACAATTAAGGGGCCGCATATATCATAAATTAAAAACAACAATCTCGGGCTATCCTTAATAAGTAAGATTATATCAATACTGTTTAATAAACATTACATTAGACATATTATGTTCGGTCTGTTTGAAATTGATTTCTATATTCCTGTCATATAAACAGACATCAGCGTTTGACAAAATAGGAGAAATGTAAAATTCACTAGATGCATTGTAGTAATATTCCCGACAGAAACCGTTGTGCCTAAATTCAGACACGGGCAGGTTATTCATTTAAAAATTTACAAAGCACGTGCTATCTCTTCGTATTCCAATGGCAATAACTAAAGTGTCCACCTGATGTACCCCTGAAATAAAATTTCCGAGTAGCAGCACATTAAACAAGCGAGAAAGGAGAGGAATATTCAAAGCGCCCGATTGTTATCTGATATCTGCTGCTATCTGCTCTGAATGCTGCAACAGGACACTCCTACTTTTGAATTGTATATATTTGTATTACATGGCACAAAAGGAACTTCGGTGGCTTCTCGTACTGACATAACTTGTAGGAAGCTTTGTCTGTGTTTGTACAAGACGTTCCTACATGCTTGAACGTACTTCAGTATGCAAACAATGTTTTCTTTTTGCGCACCGACCGCTACTTACTATTTGTATTGTACTGTAATGTTAACCGGATTTAGCATTATTTTAAAAATTTTTCGCCGCCAGAAATTTATCTCAAACGGTAATATGTAAGACTTTTAACAGCTAGAATATTCATTAAGCGGGTATAAACCTGCAGAACGGATAATGGGTTCCACGCCTTGTCCATCAGCTTTCAAGCGTTGATCCAATTAAGGATCGAAGAGAACTTGGTGTCTTATCTTCAGAGGATCATACGCTGTGTCCTCTGGGTGTTGTTTTTCTCACCTGTTTGTGTTAACACGGTTTAAATTAGTGAAACAACTTTTTGGAGATGTTTATAGATATACACATTAAAAATACATCTACCCATGGATTTGTTTATGGTATAGTTTCGAGGAATAACTGAATTAGTCACTTGCTAGAATCATGCCGTGCTTATAAACTACGTGTAATTGAACGTGAAGTCTCATAACCTATTCCGTTTAAATCTCATGAATTATCCACGATAATATATAAAGCAGACCTGGAAGTACGAGTATGTCGCTGTAATTTAACATAGCACTGGTGGAAAATATAGCAGATAAGTAACATTTTCATGGTGGCATTTTAAAGTTCAACGAATTTCTATTAAATTAATGTCCACTTTTAATGTTAAAACGTCACATTATTAATTAAGAAACGATAATTACAAAGGTATTTTAATTGGCATTATCATTGAGGTTGTCAAATTAAGTTCTATGGATCAATAACTATTCATTCCATGAAACACATATCGATTTCGATCTATTTAAATTGGAAAATCAGGGTACAATCTTAGAGCTATGATGAATTGACGGTTGGTACATAAACGTAACCTTTCGATTGATTCACACACATCATGTCACACCTGACGATTTAATTTAAAATAATAACAATTTATCAGCGTACGATCTAAATAAGGTTTTTGTCGCTTTATAAATAACTATTTCGATTCAGGACATACATCATTTTTAGTCAAGCAAATACGATTTTATCGTTAGTTCAAACAAATCTTAAATTGAATATTCAATAATAAGCCCATAACTAGGAACATTTAAACAACTTAACATGGTCAAGCACCTCATCGTGAGACTTTTTGTACGTATCTAAACATAACAATCTTAAAAAATGTCATATAAGGTTCTGACAAAATCGTTTTAATAGTATTACAAATACATAATACGTTTGATTTTACTCCACTTTGTTTTAGACTAGGACACTTTCATAAGCGTGTCCTTAAGCAAACAGGTATCTCAAGAACTGAAGAACTTGAAAGTAAATTAATTAATCAAACACTTATCTTCAACTG
>VTPC01008804.1:0-19684 GCA_011009095.1 Ignelater luminosus | reverse complement strand
CGAATTAGATCTACAACCGTATTTAAGGGTAGATCCCAAACGTCTTTAAAGCAATTGATTTAGTGGATTCTTTAATTTGCAATACCATTAGAAATGAAAACATGTACGTAGACTGCAACAACTAAGTTATGCACTTTGCTGTCTGTGGGAGAGCTACATACTTAGCTTTCTAATTTCCCTAAGTTTTGTGGAGCATTTCTGAGCAAAACGTATAATAATTCTAATAATTGACTTCCTTCATAAAATAAAGTACAATATCAGCGATGAAGTCCTTTACAACCCCGAATTTATGTTACTATTTTACCCTTTTCTTCGATAGCTCCAACCAGTTTTTGATAAACCTTAATTCTACAAAGTCTACTTGTGTGCACTGTGACACTTTTTACGGGAGTGTATACAAACGGCGTTCGGACGTCAGATTTTAAAAAATCAAATCTCTTCGGCTCCAGAGATGGATCTTTTCAAACGTACGATATGTTTCTACACTTAGAACGAAAGTGCTTGCTTTGTCCACATCTCCAACATGTTGGGGCGATCTCAACTAGCTTGGAGTGTTGCGAGCTTCGGGGATTGGATTTGTATCCGTCGAAGTATCTGCTTGTCCCCTGGTTGAGTAGAAGCGATCTTAAACGATCGATGGATGCTTTTGGACGTTTTGGCTGTTCTGGCCAAAAAAAGCGTTTTCGGGCAATAATCAGTGCATATTTTAGGCTTTGGGCAGACTGGTAAGAAGAAGTCTTGAAAGTCATTCTTGAAGTCTTCCACTCCTCGTAATTGTTGTTATAAATAGTTCAGGTAGGTTATCTTCCTAGATGGTTTCCACGCGATTTCCGGCGCGATTTTGCCATCGAATCTGACAAGCCCCTCAGCAGACAAATGTAGTCCATCTTTAGCCTTCTCGAGGAAGAAAAGGAATTGTTAATGCACAGATTCGTTGTAATGGAAACGGTATAAGTTGGGGTGCCCGACATTAAAACCGCGGTGGGAAAAGAATTTGTCGTAAAGGGAAAAGCATACGTTGTAAGAGAAGCGGTAGTAAATGGATTGGTATAATTTGCGATGCTCAGTAGGGTTATTGTCGGCTTCGCCATCCTGACGTATTCTTTTGGAGAATAGCGTTTTTCTCCTCTTAAATTGAGGCTAAATCGACGACGTAGCTCTTTTATCGTTCCTTTTGTAAACTTTTCTCTCTTCAATTAATTCGTTCTTCTTTATTCAACATCGGTTTTTTGTCGGAAAATCTTACGTTTTGCTTTGTTGTTACTATCTTCATGACGGAGGAACTTTCTGTACGGTAAATACATTAGAGATAGGTCTTGATGTAGCTTTGGTGGTGGTAGCTTGACGGTCCTAAGACTGAGAGCTAAGAGTCCCTGCTGTTCAGTCCTAAGGTCTCTCAAATTGAGGGCCCCTACTCCTCTTTCTCGTCTAAAGATCCCTTTTGTTCTGTCTTGCAGTAACAATATACTTCTTTTTCTTCAGGCATTGCTTTCTTTTACTTCTGCCAAAAAATGTGTCTTTGGGTTTTGTACTTATTACAACGAAGTACTAATTTGAGATGAAACTAAACATTTTAATTTTCTGAAGCCCTATTTTTTATTTTAAAGGCATAATTTTCAGTGTAATTGAAAAATGAATTTCCAAATTGCATTGTGTAAAAACTTCAAGTCTAAACCTTCATCCTAACAAAAGTTAATCTGGGGTAGATATTTCAACATGGGAATCCCTATAGCCAGTGATAAAAAAATGCACTGACCGAGAGATAACAAGTGTATTTCAGGAATTTAACCCAAAATAAGATACAACAATGCAAGATTAAGGCAAACAACAAAATTACTTAAATACAGAAAAGTCACCTTGCCGGGTTCTTTACTATTGAAAGTCAAGAGAATGGAATTCGAAGAAAATTCTTAGGGAAATTTCGCTTGTAAATATATAAGGTTGCAAGTGTCAATTTACAGTTGGTGGGGAAAAACGTTTCCGTTAAGTCTAAGCGTATGAATCAAACTGAATAAAAGGGTACTATATTACAAAACAAGCCCACAAACCACGCGCCCAATTATATGAAATAACCACAGGCATTGAAGCCATGCAAATGTATACGCCCCTGGCGCTTAAGTACTAAAATATTTTGTTTGGACAGTAGCTTTACTATTTATACCTAGATATGTAACTGCTTATTTACTTTTCTATATTGTTGAAAAAAAAATTTTTCGCGTCTTTTTTCCATGACGCAGTTTTGGATACTTCCTTCAATTGTGAACACAAACCTAAGGGCGTAAACATCAACAATGGGGTTCAAAAGCACTACAGGTAATAAAACTATCATGATCAGAACTATGTTGCAGCAGAATCTATAATTTGAAATTAAACTTCCCTCCGCCAACTTTTACTAAATTTCAATTCTTAAAAAGTAAGATTTGTGTACAGGCTCTCTTCTTGATATAAGTGCCTTAAATATGTCGTTAAGAATATCAAACAGAGCAACTATGCAAAATTACAGTTCTCTTTTATTGTTTTCTTTTAGGTTAAAACCAAAATGCCTGGGCTAGAAGTGCTCATTATTTAGAAGCGAGTGCCGAACCACGACTGCCCCACGTGGACTGTGGATTACTTATGTTCAGCTGATTTAAGGAAGAATAATCTGAAAATAAAGGCGTCAGTCCTTACTTAGTGATAAAATTGCAAAAACACAGAAAACTTTAAAGGTAATGGTTGTAGAAATGGATTTAGCGGAAATTACTAAATAGTTACCAATTTCCCTACAAAAAATTAATTGTCTTATTAAAATAAAAATTTAGTGCAGACGTTTATAGCGTACTAAAGATAGGAACTTAACTGATGAATCCTCAAGAACTATTTAATCAACTAAAAAATGTAGAAGGTTGCAGGCATGGTCTACGTATACTTCTACTTATAAAATATTCGTTTTTTATAATATAAGAGGACAGTTGATCAAATGTTCTATCAAAGAACGACAATAGATTCCCCATTTAATTATTTCAGCGAGAACGTAAATAGATTTTCTGTACTTATTCCGTTTTATTATCAAAGACTGTGCTGAAAGACCAAATTCAGTGCTCAATACTAAGTATTGATTTGATAGTCTTTTGAGTTTTTAAACTTCTCCCTAATTGTAAACTTTAAGTGGTTTTTCTCAAAGAAAATTATAGTTATCCATAGAATACATATAACGCTATTATTTCATTGTCATTATTGTTCTTAGAAGCTTTCCGAACAAGTATAACTAATATTGCGTCTTTTGGAAAAAGAAAATGAGAAATGAAGACGTGAACCAGTTTTTTCTTCAATGAAGTACGTGCATACACAGGTAATTACTAATTGTGAGTCAAGCACTATGTGCTAAGCGCAAAAAAAACTATTTGGTTTATGTTTATCTATAACAAAGGCTGTTGTACATTTCTAGATATGAACTTTTCTTTTATTCTGTCATTAACAAAAAAGCTACTTGAAGAACCATAAAATACTCGGTTTAAACGATCGATGTAATTTAGTGCTTTACATGAAAAACCAAATAATTACATTTAGGTCGTACAATTGTACCAAACGGAATGTGTTTGAATTTTCTCACGAAGTAAAATTTAAAAAAAGGAACTCATCGGAATCGAAGTTCGATTTGATGGGCGATTTTGGAGGCTGATCACGAACACGTGGAATGCAGTCGGTTGGACATTTCTCTATAATGTGCACACAACACTACCGAACACAACGACTGATTTATAGGATTGCATTTTTAATTTAAATCGAAATCAGCGGTTCTGACCGCCATGGCTAATGTACCGTGAAAATACTTTCGTATGATGAATTTACCAGAATTCTTGTTTTTCTTGGACTTTTTTGTGTATATAATAATATGACATTTTGACAACTAGATTTACTACTTTTAGAGGATATTTCTGTAAAAAGATCTAAACGTAGTTCATCAAAAACGCTTTGTTTGATTATTAGCTCTAAAATTGAATTTTTGAGTAGTCGATATCAAGACTTTAATCCGTTCGATATTAAGAATTTGTTCAAGGTTTTGATGCCAACGAAAAATACAACAATGCAAAAGAAGAAATGTCCACCCGACCTTCTAGTACGTGGACGGCGTCTCAACAACATTCGCCGCGAGTCTGATCTTCAAGTCCAGCCTTTGTACTCCACTTCTTGTGGACTCCCAGCAGTTCCTGTCACACATATATTAAAATACATTAAAGTTTTGCTCAGTTGGAGAAGTGCGGTAGCCTCATCTGCGGTCCTTTTTTTATCTACATTCTTCTCCTCGTATTGGTAAGTACTAGATACTGCAATAACGAGTTTATTTTATTTTATTTTTTTAATAAACGAAACTAATATGTAGCAAAGAAAACCGATACTGGAGGATGCAATAGGAATTTGCTCTAGATAAATGATTGAACACAGATGAATATCTCACATCTTGACAGGAAAGTAAACACTTGTCAAAAAAGCAAGCCTTTTGGTCGTGGGAAAGATAAAAAATTAAGCTCGTTTGCAAGATATAAATGAGACATACAGGAAACGATACGTTGAAGATACAAAACTCGTCTGGAAGATCAACTGTTGCAAATTACTGAAGACATATACAAAAAGAAACTAATGTCTTCATACACATAAATGTCAATTTTTAAGTATTAAAGTTTACGGATTATAGCTTAATTAGGAACGGTCAAGCTCATTGGGGGTTATTTATCAAAATAACTAAATATTTAAAACCCCAGCAAGAACCAGACAGAATCATTTAATTTAATTTTTAAAAATTATTTATTCCTTTGTTTAGAATTAAAATCTTATTAGTGTGACGGTTACAGGGAAAAGCTCATGCTGGTTATAGCCGGTACGAACCGCACTTAATAGATGTATTAAACGACTCAATATGTAGAAAAAATGTTTAGATTTTATGGTATTTCAATTCAAGCTGAAAACAAATTCCGTAAATTGTTCTTTACATTTTAGAATGTAATTTCATGGAAACAATATTTCCCCGTAATTCAGTTGCTAATTAATGGTGAAAACTTAAGTAAAAGAGACGCTAGAACCGTAAGAATGTAAAAACTACTTCCGTATAAAGACGAGTCGTACAGAAGAAATGCGCGGAACAAATTTTCTCAGAGTCCAAGTAGTTCTAACTAAAGGCCAGTTCTCACGTAAGACATAAAGTGTATTACCGGTATCTTTAGATCAAACATACGGCATCCAATCAGTCACAAAACTGGTCTGCAGACGATGGTCAATCAGGAAGAGCAACCCTCCCAAGAGCTTGTCGGAAAGGCGCGTCTCACGGTTTGTCACCGATATAAACAAGTTGGCCCCATATGAGGCAGTGCAGGTGTGATGATGATCATCTTACTATAGTAAATCTATACATTCCAACAATTTCAGAAATTAAATTTGTTTTTATTTATTTTTCATTAGAATTCAATTAAGATATTAACAGAAAACTTGTTTTCTACGGTTTAACCATGTATCTGAGAGGAAATAGTTAAAATTAATATGATGAAAACCGAAATAAAAAAATATCAAACTTTCGTGTAAAACTAGATAAATTAGTTTTTCTTTTAAATTTCTTGAATTTTGTAGTCTACCTTTTCATTATTCTATCTGCTTCTCCTGTTTACATTAATAGGTCTAACCCCTAATTAATAAGTTAATTCTATTATAAGGATTTTGTATTAGAGAAAGACGTAATTTTTTCGTAAAATCTTATAAAATGAATTTAGCTGATTTTGACCAAAAGCTCCTCGAGCTTTTTAATCTTTAAATGTGAATATTATTAAATAAATCAGACATTTGAAGTGGAAAGTAAGTTAGAGCACGTGGCAGAAAAAGTTTAGACTGGCCAATAGCCAACATTACAACAGCAATTTTAAAATTTATAAAATAATAATTACATTTTGGTCAGCAGGTTATTGCATGAAGTGACGGTTCAGAGACCTATCTACCGTGTTAGCTTCTGCTATAACTGCTATCCCGGCAAGATAAAAGAAATCTTTGACTTTATCTTAATTTGAGTTTCTCAATTCTGGTTACGTAAAAAATCACAAATTGTCGCACTTCACGTTTTTCTTTTTTCATATCCTTCTTCATTGGCTTACGCTCCCTTCTAATAATAATAGTAATCTTCTTAGTCTTAATTCTAAAGTCTTTTTACCTTTGCGAGTGTCAGGCTGTATAGAGTTGAGCTACGGTCTCGGGTTTCTCTTCACTGCTTCCCTCCAGTGATCGTCTGCGAACCTCGTTCCACTTGATGTCTCTCCTTTCTGCCAATTCCTTGACTTATTCTACCCATGTCACTCATGATCTTCCCTTTTTTTTCTTCTTGGCTGTCCTGGCTTCATACACTCTTCTTACTGACCTATTCTCCTCCATCCTCACAACATGTCCTAACCATCTTAATTGTCCTTCCTCTATTTGTTTTGCACTGGTTCCGTCGGTAGTTTTTATCTGAACACGGTGTTTCTTATTCTAAGTAATTTCGTTTTCCCTCTATTTTTCTAAGGAATCTCATCTCTGCGCTTTGGATTTTTTTTTTTGGTTCCTTGACATTGTCCATGTTTCAGATCGGTAAGTAAGAATTTGGGTTACTACTTTTTGAATATCTGTGCCTTTGCTTGTCTATGTATCTCCTTCAATAATAGTAATAATGATATTAATAATAATAAGCGGCTCTCATACAATGGGGCGCGCCCCCTTGAATTAAAAGTGATTACCACGAAACTAAAGCAATATTGTGGAAAATTTACTACTTAATTCACAAAAACAGCAATAAGAAACTTTTTACTGAAACTCAATAGTACCAAAACATTTTTTTAAATAATTTATTAAATGTGTTTTTGGCTTCTTCTTAACTTCTTAACTTCAGAATGTTTGAAACATAATATGATATTTGCGTAAGTAATCGCAAAACTAGAATTTTCTAGCTATTAACCGTTTGCTATAGTTTTCACATTTGGTGAGCTCACATACTACTGCGTTTAACCCATTGAAGAAAAATAACACTGGCTGTTGTGTCAATAGTGAAGCACGTCATCAGAAACAGCCAGAATAGAAAATCTGGAGACGACCCACACACATCTAGGAAAAAATAGGGCCAAAATAAAGATGTGAAAAGAAGTCTCTACCGCAACCAACATCTTCCCAACTCTACTAGTCTAAAATTATCAAGAATACATTCACAGACTTACACCGCTCTTCTAAGATTTCCTCCATGTTCTTCTGTATTACTGATGGCCATTCTAACCGACACTGATGTTGTTCACAGAAACCTCTAAAACATTCTCTGGCCCTAATCTCGTAGGAGCCACACATCGAAAACAACACGTTCACCCACAGTCGTACATAGAGTCTATTGGTTAAAGGTATTGACTGGATTCATCTGTTATCAAGATTATTATATCCCATCTCTATGTGCGGAAAGTCATTGTCCCAAAATCATTCAACTGTCGATATCTCCTTTTTTATTCTTGCAACCGATGGATTTAATATCACAGTTTACTTCCAACTACCTCAACGTGTGCCTTCATTTAATAAAATGTTATAGTAATCTCTTGATTTTAAGTGGTTTTAGCCGACTTACCAATTCTAACACGGTCTTGCATCCGCCATTATTCTACAATTATCTAGTTGAAATGGGTGATGGTTCCTGTACCTGACCCAGTAAAAAGTATCTCGTATTGCGCAGAACTTCGGTTGAAGTTCCGTCCTTCAATTGTACAAAATATATCCACTATTGTCTCTAGCAACTCTAGCGAGTAACTAATCCTTTTTTTCCCCATCAAATTTGAAATGCTTAACGAGTACTACTCCTTCACTTTCTTCGCTATTAAAAGTCTAGCATATTTGATTTCTGATCATAATATCTAACTATTTCTCTTCTGGGCATGCCTGGTATTCTCAACTCTAGCAACACTATTTACAGCTACTTGTCTTTTTCTGCCATATTAAAACAATTTAGCCAACGAACCGGTGGAACGAATACAACAGTAATTGAAATATAACCCTTTAAATATATAGGTAAGTAGATAGATATGTGGTTTCATGTCTGGGAAAGGAACAACGGATGCCTTGTTCATTCTGAAACAGATGTTGGAGAAAAATGGCGAGAGAAAAAAGGAGCTCCGCCTTTACTTCGTAGATCTTGAGAAGGTATACGATACAGTGCCGAGGAAGGAGATCTGGAAGTGTATGAGGATACGGGAAGTCCCAGAGAAATACGTCAGATTGGTGACAGACATGCCTGAGGGAGCCCATACTAAAGTAAGAACTAGTATTGGAATGATTGACAGATTCCCCGTGATTGTGGGCTTGCACCAGGGCTCAGCTTTGAGCCCCTATCGATTTAACCTGGTGATGAACGTGGTGACGTAGCATGTCAAGGACATCTCCCTTTAGGCTGGGCTGGGCTGTTTGCCGACGGCATTACTATAGTGGAAGAGAGTCGAGAGAAGGCAGAGGAAACACTGGAATGTTGGAGTCAAGCCATTGAGGAAGGCGATTTAAAAATAAGTAGGAAGAAGATTGAGTACCTGTGGTTTGGTGGAGAAGGAAAAGCAGGAGAGGTGAAGTTACAGAGAAAAAATTTAAAAAGGACACGTGATTTCAAGTACCTCGGGTCATACGTCACAGAAAGCGGAGACCTCGAAAGGGAGTTAAATTACAGGACTCAAGCAGGTTGGATAAACAGGAAAAAGATTACCGGGGTGCTATAGCAGCGAGACATGGCCCCTGAAGAAGGTTCAAGAAAAGAAGTTAGACGTAGTGATGAGGATGTTGCGATGGACTATGGGAAAGACGAAAAGGGACAGAGTAAGGAACGAGTGGTTTAGAGAGCAGGTAGGGGTAGTTGAGGCTTCCAAGGAAGTTCAAGAACGAAAAGTACAGTGGTATGGGCACGTGATGAAAAGGAAAAAGAGGCATGTCTTGAAAGAAATAATGGACCTGTAGGTAAACGGCAAGCGACCCAGGGAAAAACCCAGAAGGAGATGAAAAGATTGTGTCGCAGAAGACCTGGGGGAAGAAGTTAACATCTGAGGACGCGAGGGACCAGACGGAATGGAGAAGAAGAGTGAAGAACAGCGATCCCTAAGCGATAGGGATAAGCTGAAGAAAAAGAAGCAAAAGAAATATGTAGGTAGAAATTAAAAGAAATGGTATCCATTACTTGTACCACTTCTCCATCGATTTCTTCATGCTATAAGAGGAACAAGCACGACAGAAGTTTGAAAAGCATTGGTATACAATGATCAGTATCATCACAGGTTCCTTTTCTTTTCGTTTGGAACGGGAAGCCATTATACGAACTTTCTTCCTGCATACCTTTAGAATTGGTGCTTTTATTGAAAGGAAGTAAAAACGAAAGAAAGTCAAAATAGTGTTTTCTAAAGCTGCAGAAATCTGTTGATGGTTTAGGTGCCATTTGGGTATTGAGACCCACTTTGGTTTAAGATGCAAGGACGGAAGGAAGCTAGGTAAGCGTTTATACTAAAAATGTTTAAAGTTCGGCAATCTCTACTATTCTGTTGTAACGCTTCTAAGTGATAAATTAAGTCGGTGATGATTATCATGTACAAGAGAAGTGTCATATATTCAATTTATTTTTGATGGAAAATATTAGTCTGAAAGATGTTTTAGTTTCTTCTTTAAAAGTCGTCTAGAAATAGATAGAGATTTGGCCAGTTTTGAGACACCCATTTTCCTATAAAATCATTAGATTAAGTTTAATTTAGATGTCCAAATCTGACACCTTATATTGCACAAAAAACCGTGCATTTTAGGACATGAATGTATAGAAATGATCAGGTTTATTTTTGGCATACTAAGGCTTTGCATGTTTTACAGGCATAATGTCGTCAACATACTATTTGCAGCATGGAGGCGTATGACCGGCTATTGGCGAGTAACGACACCACTTACGACTCCTTACTTTGCATCCTGCCTCCAGCTTCTTCTAAATAGCCGGTAAGAGTACAACAGTAAGAAAATTGCACCCGTAGGTGAAAGTTTTAAAAATATAAAGGCTACCACCGTTTGTTTTACTTGGTGTAGTAACTCAACTCGAATCTCAACATTCTGATGAGTACGTAGACAATTTTTACTTAAAATAACTTCCAGATTTACTTGGCGTAGTAATCACCCTATATAATGTCAAAAGCAGAACAAGTTTTCATTATTTTGTCATTCAGAACGACTAATAACGGTGGTTTTGAGAAATTCCAGCTTTTAAAAGACGAGTGGATTGATTTTGTTAATTTGTATATAATAATGAGTGTTATAGTAGTTGCCAGAGATTCTATTAAAAAAAATTGAGATCTCAAAGTGCATTCTACATTTTGGAAACGAAGTAATGTATGGAGAAAGCATTCTTGTTGATAAAAATGATGCCTTCTTCTGGCTTCGTTTGTACCTTAGAAACAGAACGTCGCTTGGCCTGGAGATGA
Source organism: Ignelater luminosus (assembly GCA_011009095.1). Classification (NCBI taxonomy): domain Eukaryota; kingdom Metazoa; phylum Arthropoda; class Insecta; order Coleoptera; family Elateridae; genus Ignelater; species Ignelater luminosus. Next base: position 9,227 of record VTPC01008804.1, on the reverse strand, counting down.
GACCTTCGCTATCGTAAGTGGGTTACCTCAAGGCATTAAATACATTTTTTATTATTTCAGACGGTTAGTAGTACGGTAATAAGACTCTCATTTTCGGTTTGGTGTAAGATAGTAAAGCATTTGTGAGTAGCAACTTCAATTGTCATTTATGTCAAAAGAATGTCTGGTATTCTGGGAACAAAGATGCTTTCTGTACAGAGAAACACAGAAACTAGTAGCAGATCAACCAGTTGTTGATTGTCAAATCCTAGCATATTGAAGCTTATTTACATTGTATTTACAGTACCAGCATTAGGTAGTACTATGATGGCGTGCACAATAAAGTAGATTCTGTATAAGTTGTAAAGCCAAATGAGTTTGAATTAAACAAGGCCTGCAATAACTGCTCCACGCGCTTGAAAGAAAATTCAAACGAACGTTGGGTCTAAACTAAACCACTTCCTTCGCTTTAGGAGGTAAAAAAAAATGCATTGTTTATCCTGATATAAATTTGAGCTCGAGAACTCTTATCCCACTGATGTGTTGAGAATCATATCGTACATTTTGAATATTATTATTATTTTTGAGTATATTTTAGCAATCAAAATGACAATACATCCTATGAGCTAGTGTGTTGTCGTGATTGACGGGATAAGGGTCCTTCCAGTGAGGAAGCCATTTAGTCCGACTTCATGTCAGCTGGTCATAACCGTTTTAATCCTCTAATAGGTGGCATCTGGAGTAACTGCGGTAATAGTAGATTGGGGTGGGTTTCTAGCTTGTTCTAGTATTTGGAACTTCGAGCATTAATTACTTCAGTGACAAAAGAACTTTTAAGTCCTGGTGAAGCGTTTGGTTGGACACGTACCATGGTGCATTGGTAAGCATGCGTAATATTTTGGATTGGCATCTTTGGGTAATGGAAATGCTTGATTTACTTGCAAACCCCCATAGTTCAATCCCATACGTCCATATGGGTTTAAGTATGGTAGTATAGAGTAGGAGCTTGTTTTCTAGACATAAATTGGATGTTTTGCCTATTAGCCAATACAGTTCTGTCACTTTCAGGTCTATCTGTTTCCTCTTCTTACTGATGGGCTTTTTCCATGTAAGTCTGGAGTCCAGATGGAAACCGAGATACTTTGTGGACTGGCCTATTGGAATTACTTCATTGTTGATCTTTTCTTAATGTGAAATCGACTTGTTTAAATTTGATCGTATTAATTCTAATTTTCCATCTTTTAGCCATTGTTGTAGCTGTAGTAAATGATGCTGTAGGCTATTGGATGTTCTTACTGGATCGGCGTGTGTTGCTAGGAGAACGGTGTCATCATATCGGACATAACCGAGAATAATTGGTCTTTACAGGTATCGTTGATTTTTGTCATTTATAGAAGGTTTATCCTCTCGCTAATACATGTACTTTAATTTATTTTTAGTTGTAGAAGCTAGATATTATAACCCCGCTACAAGTTTATTAAGACAAAAAAAGATTAATTTTTGAATGCCAGTAGACTAATCACAGATACGGAATCGTTTGCACCAATAATAATTAAACCAACATCATTTTAATTACACCTAGCAAAATACCTTCTTTACGGATTAAATTCTCCTTTTTCCCTTCTTTCTAATTTTACAACTGTAATATAAAAGCGTCTCTTTTACCACTGTTATCTGTTACGTGCAGTAGTCAACTTTAAATATATACTTATCACAAATTAAAAGCTTAATAACACCCTAGGTAACACGCAAAGATCGTTTTTAAATGTATTATTAGTATTATTACCGCATGTACATCTTTAATTTGAGATTTTTAAACAAACAAGCGACTTTATAAAATACCACCTAGTCATGCCACCATCTCCTATGCAACAATGTTGTCGCACTGAATGACGACATTATTACTTCTATTTTTAACAAAATAGATCTAAGTTTAATAAAAGTCAATTCAAAATTGATCCTAACTCATTAATTAGTGCTAATTAACCTCGATTTTAAAAGATCACCACAACACTGAGGAATTCGTACTAACAACGAAACTAATTTCTTAACGTTTAATTAACTTGCAACGATACCCTTACGATTTAACGTTAAAATAAATTGGAAGCTGACCTTAAAGTATTAGCAACAGATAAGGAATGTGACCCTATAGACCATAAAGCTAGAGTTTTAGTGTTAAATGATAATCATTTTACATAAAATCCAGTACAAATTCTCTTCCATAAAGCTTTCAACTAAAACAAGATTGACTGTAATTTAAAATTTATTTTTTAAAGAATAATTTAAAAATGTGAACACTGATGAGTTTCCTGACAATAATTTTATAGAACATCATTCCACAAGTTCTACTACCAATTAAAACTGATATTAAATAGAACGAAGTTTGTTATTAGTGCATTGACTTTATATTAATCAACTAAAGAATGACACAACTCCATTTCTTTAATGACCATAAAAGAATTCTGCAGAAATACAATCTTTACAACAAAATAGTCTCCATCAAAAATAAATCAAATCAATGCTGCTTAGTGAAACGGGTAAACTGATTAGTTTGACATGTTTAAATCTGACGATTACATGATCTTTGATCATCGGCATCGCCGTATTAGAAACAGATACTGATTTATCGATTGGTAAATTGTCTGTTTACGGCAGAAACTGTGGGAACATCTTCAATAATCGCAGTTAAAACACATGTTCAGAGCTAATCGTTAATCCTTCACTGACAAGAAATTACCAGATTATATTGTAATATAGCAAATGATGCCCATCCAAACTTGCCAGGGTTAACGAGCAATCACTACTTGAAATTTCATGATGCCATTACGCTTCAGCGATCACCAAAATAACATATAATAAAATAATGTTTTGAATGTTATGTTTGATAAAGCGATAAAAAAGTATGGCGTATAAGAGATAAGAGCGTACATAAAAAACCAACTTTTATGGGTTACACTTTCAGTTAATGTTTAAACGGGCACGAAATAAAGTGAATATTGCGATATCCCTTATATGAGAAAGAGAAACAAAAAGTTAAAATCATATAATTCTTCTTTTTCTACAGCAGATTAAACAAACGATTAAAAACATTCTAGACATTTATTTTATCTGCAACACCTTTCCGCTTCCAAATTTACTTTTAATGTAACACTTTAAAGTCAGTTGCCTTGTTAAGATTCGATGAACTGCTGTTAAATGAGAAAAAAACAAATGAATATGTCGACGGCAAGGCTTGTAATTCAATAAATTCAAAGTGAATTTCAAAATGGATCAGGACATAAAAAATTTTAATGATAAGCAGCAAATCTTTTTTTCTCATTTGACACTAATAAAAGTTTCGTAAATCAAGAAAACAACGACACAACATACATGGTTAATTTAGATTTGAGAAATTCAGCGAATCCATATTGATCAGTTACAAGCAGGCAAAATTCAAATGAATTTAAAAAAATTGAGTGTGAGTGAGTAATGCAATATAGCGGTTGGTACACGACACAGCCAATTGCAGTTATCTACTTACCTCTTCCTTTCAGTGTTGCTGGAACATTTAATTCAAACTTATATACCTGTCCATTTTAGAAAGTCTTAATTCACCTAGAATTGTAGGAAGTACAAGAAAAAGCATCACCATTGATAAACTTGCTATAGGACATCAAAATACCTACTGTACTCGTCCGATTTATCATTACTCAATGCATCCAGTGTAAAATAATCCTCAGTAATCTAGCCGGCCTGAGGTAATTGAATATGAAAATACAGAAACATCAAGAAAGAAAAACGTTGATTATTACAACAGTGCACAGTGGTCCATTTCTCGAAAAAGGCGGACAAAAATTGAAAAACTGAAGTTTTTAATTTGATAAAGGAGGTACATCGTCATGGAAAGACAATCAGTTGGGCCTTCAAACACAAAGTGTGAGTACTGTCAAAGTGACTCATCTGCAAGAAGCTCTCGCCGCGTGTTAGTAGCGTAAATTTGGGCGGTGTTTAAAGTTTTATTAATTTTAGTTCAAGCGACTTTTTGCACTCCAAATTAATGGAGAGTGTTGTCGAAGGTATCTAAATTGTTTCCCATATGTTGTTTAATATCATTTATGTTTTTCCCGAGTGTAAACAGTGACGTCAAACGTAACTGTTTATTGGTTTTTTATACACTAATATTTTTGAAAATTAGAAAAATAGTTGTGAGTTCGATCGAGTTTGATGGTCTACATTATTTTAAAATGAAGTTTGTGATGTAGTGTTTTGATTTTTCCGAGATCTCGTGCCACGAGGCTTCCAGAAAAAGTTAACAGTTTACAATTGATTGCAAAATACGGATTTGACTGTTCTTCTGGTCAAAGTCAATACAAACAAAAATTTAACGACGGAATGCGTCAGAGGCGAGTATTATTTTAACATCGCTTGTGTCATTACGATTAACGGGAAGTGAAAATGAAAATCTATTGATTTGACAGAATCCTGAACCCCCTTCTCCTCGCTTTTGCAGTTCAATAAAGGTGCAGTATATTCGCGAAAACATTGCTTCAACTCTACAGGAAAATAGTTATGATTGAAGATCAAATAGCTGCGTTTGACCCATATCAAACAGTTGTAGACTGTTACTTGCAAACTAATATTTACAATTACTAATGGTAAAGTTAGAAATACAGTAACAATGACAAAATCTAACATGCGTTGCTATTTGTGTCAAACCACGTCTAAACAATTTAACAAACTTGATAAGGTTATGTTATTACCAGTAGATGAGAAAAATGTTCGGTTTGGTTTAGCTGCTTTACATGCTTGGATACATTTTCTGGAATACTTTTTACAAATAGCATACAAACTGAGTACGAAAAAACGGCAGGAGCGATCCGAAAACAAAAAGGTATAGAAATGCGAAAATAGGAAATATAGAAGGGTTGCAAATTGCGACTTGGATTCATTGTTGATTCTCCACAAGAAGGGGGATTTGGGAACAACAATCATGGTAATACGGCTAGACGATTTTTCAAAACTCTTCTGTGTCAGCCGAAATTTTAGGTTTGGACATCAAGTTACTTCATCGCGCTCAAATTATAATGCAAGTTCTCTCAAGCGGTTTCATTGTTAATATAGATCGTTTTAAACATTATTGCCTGGATACTGCGAAAATGTTGATGGAAAGTTTTCCGTGGTATTGTATGCCTACGTCAGTTCATGAAATAATGATTCATGTCGAATGGGCACTCCTGCCAATCGGGCAACTGTCCGACGAAACTCAAGAATCGCGAAACAAAGACGTCAAGAAATACCGAGAAAGATATTCACGAAAATGTTCTAGGGAAAGTACCATGACAGATGTTTTGCATTGTCATCCGAGGCTATACAATTATTGTTACCCCTATATGCGGATACAACAGATGATTGTATACTTATTTTAGCGATTAGGAATAGTTAACAATTTCTTATACAACCTTTATGAACTTATTTTTTTCGAATGAATGAATTTTTTCATTAAAAAGTCCGCCATTTTGGATTTTGAAAAAATAATATCTAATTGATAATCAGCGACCCTCAAGACCCTTAAATACCAATTGTTATTTTAATCCAAACCTTTTTTGATTTTTGTCCGCCTTTTTCGTGAAATGGGACACTGTGCAGTGAGCATTTTGGACTAGTTAAGATGAACTAAAAAGTCACATGAATCAAAAGACACAAGTGAAGGTCATACTATAATAACATTTCATACATGTCATTCTGCAAGCATTCTTCGGCTACATACAGAGTGATTGAAGGAAGATGTCAAAATTGAGAAAAACTATATTTGTTTTAAAGAGTAATCGAGATTTATAGAAACACACCTTAAGACTCAACTATTCATGCGATGTTATTGCGAACCTTTCTATTTACTAACTCTTCTCTTGTACGTGGTCTGTTGATATATACCTTTTCTTCTAACTACCCCTATAAGAAACAAATCAATGGGGGAGGTCTAGAAGACCATTCAGTTACAACCAAATCCTGCGCTGAACAATTATATTCTGACAATTTGTGAAAGAAAAGATGAACAGAGGCACTATCGAGTTGTACATAGCATCATATCCTCATTCTTCCATTCAGATTAGCAATTATGTCACATTATTTACAAGATTCAGAGAAATACTTCAAATCAAATATCTTTTCTCCAAATACTATAGTCTTCTTCGAATATTGATTTTTACATGCGTGGTAGTCCTACTTATGATGCAAATTTCGACTTGAAAATAATCCATTAGTAGTCTTTCAGAAATTCCTGTTGATAGCTTGCGTTTGAATTTGCATGATAAACTTTCCACCAATCGGCTTCACCGGTGATATTTGTCTTACTTATGGTAAGGCTCTCTAAGAGTAGACGTTTTCGATGATCGAGGATTTTGGTATCTGGAATTTTGAAGACAAACTGTCATGTATAATATCCTATTTTTATATAGAGATACTTTTGAATAAGATGATGAGATTATTAAATACCTAGGTATACTGTACTATAGTCTTATGAAATACTTGAATTATGATCCGAATGGTCATATTCTTTTCCAATATCAGTTTTACCAATTTAACAATATCAAGGTCATCTATCCTTCAGCCTGAATTGCATTTCTGAAAGCTGCAATTATTTTCTAAAATATGTCTTGAATGGCTTATAAATTGTTAGCAATTAAAGGTTGCAATTTAAAAATTTCACAAGCGATATAGTTAGTAGCGCCCAGCTTTACATGAGACTTGATGTTGTAAGAATCAATAATAAACAGCAGCCATTTGCATCGTTAATTCATCCGCTGCTGACGCTGTACCAATAGGGCGTGTCATTTTGGAGCGTTGAATTTAATTTTCCCAAACTTTTTTTTCGAGGAACCTACGAAAATATGTTTTAGGTGTGAGGAATTAAACTCTGCTATTATTTTTGTGACTGGTGAATAATTATTTAGCTGTATAAATCTGCGTTTAATTAAAAAGCATGTAAATTGCCCTCGGGAAAATATAAAAATTTTAATTTTACCTTCTGAAAAATGGAGAGAATTTATTAAAATTTTTATTTTGTGTGCATAAAACATATTGCTATCGTAGTTATTAATTTTATCCCAAAACAACATTGGCAAGCAATGATACTGTTGATAAAATATTTAAATAAGAAGTTTCATCAAATTTTGCTTTGTTTCGTTTTTTTGGACATCAGCGGCAGACTTGTTTCTTTGTCTTTGACGTAACCTTGACGTTTCTCATGAGTATGTAGATATACCTACACCCTGCCTCTGTAAATTGTTTCACACTGCTCTCTATAGTCTGAGCGTGATACAGTCACTGCAAAACTTGCATGGGCATGTCGATGAACTTCTTTACTTCCCTTGTAGACAGTTCACATGTAAAAGAGAGTTCATACACCCAGTCAGACCAGTCGATCAGCTGCAATAGGGACAAAGCATCTTCCACTTGGTCATCATCTCTGCGCTTCAAATCGACGATCTTTTGGACACTGGCTCTTCTGTTCTCACTGCCATCTAAACACGAGTCCATCGGCAAGCGATGCATACCCAGCACTAGATGATTGATAAAATAGTATCCACAACGGTCTCCTTTTTGCAGTAACTAAAGTAGGTCTTCCACTCAACTTTGATGTCTAACTAGAAGAGGTAGTAGTCGCCTGTATTAAGTTTCCGAAGGTTTTGCCTTTTTATCCTATATACGAGAAAGCCTGTTTGCTCTGTGATTGATTGCTTAAATGCCTGGCTGGACCAATTTCAAGAAAAGCCAAATTTGCAGGAAGTTTTTATGTCTGTATGGTCTTGGTCGGTAGATAGACATCGACATTAAGACATCATCACTCACTAATATAAAAGGCTTACCAGAAGAAGGTGTAAGGAATGAAAGACCGATTTGAAGTTCTGTAGCAGTGTTTAGTATCTTGTCAATGTCCTATGTCCACTTGAATCACTTTCGAAGAATGCAGGCTTTTGTCAGAAACCTCTATTCTTCAAGAAATCTACAAAATTAACATTACAAGGATCAACAAAGTCAAATCCACGAATAACTTCTTCTTGGGTCTTTCTGACTTTATTGTAGTCAATGCCTTAATGCACCACTTCTTGCATACAATCAGCTCTCCATCAAGTAAAGTGGAGTTCACCATCGAATAATATGACACTCAATACTGACACATCCTACCATGGTCACCAACTAAGAGAGTAAGAAAAGACCTTTTTAATGATTTGTTAGTTTTAGATTTTAACGGAGCGTTTGGGGCATGAAACTTTTAATAAAATTAGTCCCGCTCAGAATCAAAAGTGATCTGTTTTGCTGAGAGGTAGGTTTTCGTTGAAACATTTTGCATATTTGGCGATTATGGTTACAATGCTTATTTGGATGCTGGACGTCGGCATAGAGATCTAATGGTGGAGGCAGTAGTGACGATGCATCATGTCAGTAGTAATAACACGTATTGACGAGGTATGGCCCTTCGGCCAGAGAGCCTCAACTCGATGGAACGGCAGACCTCCGGAAGGAGAAAGGGACGTAAAAATAGCAATTTTAAATAAAAGATGATTATATTATCTTTGTTCTTGATTGATTACCGTTAGAAGCTGCATATTCTAGGAAATATTTGTCACCCCCCCCACTCTAATCAACCAATCTACAGAAACTTCCGCCTCAATATCTCACATCGTTTTTAAGATATCTAGGAAAATTTCTGAAAGTTTCTTTTTACTCGAAAACGAATCATTCCTACGAAAAAGTGCGCTTCAAAGCGATAAAATTGTTTAACATTTTAGTGATTGGAAATCTTGTTACAAAGAAGAAAATCTTCACTTGTATTGAAAGAATCAACACACACAAAAGGAATCGTTTCATTATAGTAATTAGGTTTTTTTATAAAAAGTTGATATTTTAATCTTTAATAATTCTTTAAAGTTACTGAAGGTTGATGTTTTTCACATTACCAGTATTTAGAGTGGAAGGTTAAACTGTAATCTTTCACCTCCCTAACTGTAAATCTGCGTCAGCTTTGGTATGCCGAAAAAATAAATAAAGGGAAAATCACAATACAAGTTGACAGTAAATATAATGACCTATGACAGTGACTGCTCTTGTGGACATTCGAGACGAATAATTCCTTTAGTAGCAGTTTTTAAATTGATTATCGTGCATTGAGAAGTGTCGGTATCAGGTTATATTGCCGAATCGCAACTTCCATATAGGGAAAATCATTTCAAACCTGCAGACCTGTGTATTATCATATTACGACGAAAAAA
>VTPC01008803.1:75712-114662 GCA_011009095.1 Ignelater luminosus | reverse complement strand
TTTCCAACGCTCTTTTGGCGCAGTTTAGGCGAAATAAATCCGAGTTTTGGCGCCGATTAATTACTGTAGATGAAACTTGGATACACCATTATACGCCCGAAACAAAAATACAGTCCAAACAGTGGACTGCAAAGGGGGAACCGGCTCCAAAAAAAGCAAAAACTGTTTTTTCGGTTGGGAAAGTGAAGGCGACTGTTTTTTGGGATAGTCATGAAGTTATTTTAATCGATTATCTTCAAAAAGGAAAAACCATTACAGGAGCATACTATGCATCATTACTTGACAAGCTGAAGGCAGAACTTGCGAATAAACGGCCACATTTGCAGAAAAAGGAAATCCTGTTTCACCAAGACAACGCACCGTCTCACACCTCAGCGGTTGCCATGGCGAAAATCCACGAATTACGGTTTGAACTGCTTGACCATCCGCCTTACTCACCAGATCTAGCCCCAAGCGACTTCTTTTTGTTCTCTCATCTAAAAATTGCGCTCGGAGGACAAAGATTATCGTCAAATGAAGAGGCAAGCACCTTCGTGAACAATTATTTTGCAGAGAAAAATGCCGAGTACTATTTGGACGGGTTACAGAGATGGGAGCATCGCCGAGAGAAGTGTGTAGAGTTACAAGGAGACTATGTTGAAAAATAAAAAAAAATTTTCAGAAAAACTGTCTTGTATCTTTGTTAGGTCGGAAACTTTTCAGACCACCCTCGTATCTCAGGGAAAGGAAGGGAGATACGAAAAGCGACTTAACTCATTCTAAAAGGTTATATCTTCAAATTACCTTTTACAAATCTTTTTTTAGTAGAAATTAAGACAATGCCTTTAGGTTGAAAATTAGAAATTTCCGGCTTCGAAAAAATGTATTGTAATTTTTTCAAAGAATCATTACTAGAGTCATATATAGATATAAAAAGCATCAATTATACAGAGTGTTATGTAAGTATTTAGTCACAGTTTAACGAATGATGATACATTGGTAAAAGAAATCATATTCCTCAAGAATCTGTTTCCTATCGTTTTTCTTTCAAAGATGTTAACACTTTAGGTTGACCAATAGGGAATAAGAATGCCAATCATGACTGTTTTTTGTCCTATTACTTGATCTACAGTTTTTAATACCTTGGAAAAGTAAGGCAATTGGTCATCCTTTAATAAAAACGGGTTCTTCAAAAATTCTTGCAGATCTGAATATTCATAAGTGTTAGTTACCTATTAGGTATTGGCTGTATACTTACATAACATCCTGTATAGTTCTGTAAGTCACAACAATAATGGAGTGTTCGCCCTTTCCTATACTTCGATCCGCTGTGCGACGTCGACAAACATTATCCTGCGCGCTGGGCCGTTGGTAGATGCTGGAGGCTGGACAATTGTACAGCCAGCAACCTGTCAGTAAGACCGGCGATAAAGAAGAATTGTAAAGGTTTTGAATTTTAGACTAACTTTTATGTACTAACTGTATTATAATGATTTTGTTTCTATTTCCTGTGACCCGGTAGCTTTACAAATAAAAAAAGCATCAAAGAAAATTCTGAAGATTATACGTACTAATACAAATAAAATAATAATAATAATAATAAAATATTTAATATTACAGAAAGATTCAGTCACATTCAATAATGTTTTGGTAAAGGATACCGTAAAAAAGCAATTATAAATTACAACCGCCATAAAATTAACAATTTACTACGCCATTAATCTAGCTGAATAGTATATTCACTTTTATGAATGTACTCTGGTAAAATTAAAATCAGAAAATGGCAATATTCCTAATGGCAGTTTAATATCAATAAGCCCTTAGAAGAATATCCCAAAAATTTTACATAACGATTATTCAGGCAGAACACCCTTATTTATTCATGCTTGTCATCAGTTCACCTCTAACTAAATACGCAATTCAAGTAGACGAGAAGGATTTTAATAAAACAGGATTTTGTCACTGTATACAAATTATTTAAATCAGAAGCTCACCCTGAATCTAATAAAATTTTCAGCATTGTTGCTTTTGGAGACCTTGACAAAAAAGTGCCGTGCTAATAATTAATTATCGTTTCGCCCGTTTTTATTAAACATCAGAATTTTCTTGTGCATTTCGTATTGCAAAAACAAACTCAGCGGCCGATTATGGCAAAACACCTTGGGTAATACCTTATATTAGGATTAAACAAACCTGGTGGACCTGTAAATATTAATTCCTTTTTGATATAGGTACGAAAACAACGTCGAGAAACTTGTGCTTCGCAAAGGATTAAGGCAGACCGCCTTGTTCATTCAAAATAGGTGTGTAATGTACTCTAATTTATTCTCTTTTGCGTTTCGTGGCATTAAAGAATTAAAATGTCTTTTAAAAATGTGCGTTTATTTAAATATCTACATTTACGTCATTAGTTGAAAAACCTATTCGCTTGATTAAAAAAAAGTAACGAAATTATTTTCATTTACTAAAAGTAAAAGCGGAAGGGTTGTTGAGTTTCCTAAATGGAATATTTAATTCTGGTAAGAACATTAATGATTCTACGCGAATTAAATTCCCTGACACCAGCAAATTTTGAGTTAAAATGCTTAGTCAGTGTAATTGCTTAACTAGAGATATGATCGCTCAATCCTCATTCAATGAAATTGCTTCGTAGATGAAGATGTTGTTTATGTCCTAAAGCGTAACTGTAAAGCTCCCGATTAAATCCATCATAACTTGAACAGGGAATGTGTTTTACACTAACAATAATTAATGATAGATATCACTTTGGATACTACCAGAAACGACTGAAATTTACAACTGAAACTATTATATAGAATTAATCGATTAAATTACGAGATATAAAATGTTACAACCAATTACAACAGACGATTGTGTCTACTATTATGTACATCATGTTGATTAGTATTTTATACAGTCTCTAGGAAATTAGAAGTTTGGACTATGTAGTATATTATCAGTTCTTGTTAGAATTTCATTAGAATTACACAACTTTAAATAATATTTGATTATCAGCATAACAAATAGAAGAATAAATAGCATACATATATACTACAACAATTAACTAGAAATTTTTTTGAGTCAATTTTTTAGTGAAACGTGTGGCATAAATATTTTGTTACTGATTATTCTTATAATGACAAAAACTTAGTCGCAGAGTTGCAGATGCATGTGAAATACCAGACGTGTTACCTTTACAATATTATTTAGCTTCCAATTTTATCTTAAAAAACGCATTAGAGGCGCAAAACAAAATTGTTAATACAAAAGTTTGATTAATATTCACATGATTCTTAGAGGTCACTTTGGTGTTCTTGCTATGCTGCTGTCAACATCAACATACTGTTTATGTTCAAAGTCGATTAAAATTTTTAAATAGATAATTCAATTTGTAATACTCCGAAAGAAAGACCCTTTTAATTTGTATTGTTTATTTGTAATTATACGTACGCTCCAGACCATGCTTAATAGGGTCGATTAGCTTTGCAAGCGGTTGTAAATTTAAACTTCACTTCTAATACAATAATCGATTGCTATAAGTCAGTATACTTTAGGTATTTGCATTAAATAAATAATAAGTTTATTATTTTTAATTTTTAGGAATACTAATAAAAATATTTTTGCAGTCTTTTAGGAATTACTCAAATCTAAGCCCTATATTACAAATTTAGAAAGTTACGTAAATGTAATATGTAACAGGTTCACTTATTAAAGTTTTAAAACGATTATACTCTTTTTAAAGAACCACTCAAAAACTCTAGTGACATTGAACACAACTGACCTACAGTTACCTTTATAATACAGTTTTAATAATAAAAGTCATTTCAATTTAAAATGGAAATGGTCGTCACGAGTAGCCTTCTTAATATTATGTACATATATAATTAATTTTTCTTTCATATAGACTGTTTTTGTTAAACGGAAAGATAATGTCGGGATTTGTTTTTTATATACATCCAGTACTTAAGACTACTAAACAAGAACACCAGTGCAATTATTTCTTCTAATGTTGTTGGCAACTTTGACAATCTATGCAATGTAACAATATCGAAATTGTACAATGTACAAACAGCTAAATATCTCTTCCCCGTTATATCTCTTTACTATAACTGTGTCAGCTACGTCCTCGTTTTCTTTGCTGCGGGCATTTGTATTTTTATGGCTTCGATCCATAACCACTGCAGCCTTTTTTATTTTTTTTTCTGGTTTTCAGCTAAATGTTCTTTTTGTTCAATTAACTTCTGCTATTCTCATGGCATAACCAAGTCATTTTAGTTCTTTTCTCTTTACTCCTTCTCTTATGTGTAGCTTCCATTCTCTTTTCATTTCTCTATTAGTTGGCCTCGGCGTTTAATACTCTTTTACATCTCAGAAGCAATTCAGTTCAATGGCTAATAATTTGCTTTTTATTTGAGTTGTTCATCTTTGCATTTTATCTTCATTTACCTTGATTTAATTATTTGGTACTTCGAGTTCTTCTTAAATCTTCTTTAGGGAAAGCTATGTTTCAACACTTCAAGTTTCTTGCATTTCTTTCAGTATTTGGTACCCAGCTTCCGAGGTCATGACTAAATAGTAAATAATATTCTGTATCTACATATAGGAACTTTTGGTCATAACTCCTTGAACTTCCAGGTTATTCTACTGTGAATCAAGATTTTTTATGCCATTTTCTGCGATTCTTACATTTATAGCACGTTTCTAGATTTTAAAATCATGGATTTTTAATTTAGGATACAGTACAATAAAATAAAACTTTTTTCTTTGGAACTGACTAAACATGAGATTGATTCTAAGAAATTTTTCTTTTCTAATATAGATAAAATTAAAAATTTTGTTTTGTATTTATGCTGATGTAGAACGTAACAATATCTAAAAATAAGTTTAAAGTTACTTCTGTTGGGGCACCAGGATGCTAATCTTCTGGGTATGCTAAGAAATATTCTTGTTGAAAAAGCTAATTTAATCTTTATTTTGTATTTATAGCTGTCTCCAAATATCGTACCCATCCGAAATAGTAACTAAACAAGGTGCTGATTAGAAGATTCATATAGAAGCGTTCTTTAAAAATAATCAGTGATTCGGAACATGAGTGCGGCAAAGGATTATCAAGATGCAAGTGCTTCTGAAACATGTAGTTTCCCAGACGTAATTTGTAACGGGAAAAAGCTGAAAAGGGAGTCTAAGGCCCGTTACGGACAGTGGAAAATGTTCAATTCCGTAGCTCAAGTCGAAGACCTGAAAAAAGAAAAGAAAGAAAAAAGAAAGCCTACACACACAAATACTCTTGATAAATCTAAAAGATGTTCAAAATTAAGGGCGCCAGAAGCTGGAGGTCATAGGAATCCAACGGCTAGCTCACCCAACTTCTCATGGACCAACACTCTGTATATGTGTCCCTTAGGGAACAACACCTTGTGTATGGATGGCTTTATAAAATATTACCCTGTATACAGATAGGTTATGAAATGTTTACAATGAACACTTCACTTTTTGAAGATAATTTTGAAATAAGAACTTAACGCTCTGAACTCTCCAGTTTGAACACTTAGAATTTTATCACAGGGATCAACTTAATGTCCTCTTCATCACTAATTATCAAAACAAATCATTTAAAACATTACTTACAAACTGGGACTCACTGGTCACGCTTATATGCCAGTTACAACTAAAGATATAAATTAAACAAAATATTAAATCTTAAAAATTTTGCTGGTCTTTTTGGTGACTCATATAATAGCTTAATAAAGTAAACCCTTGTACACTCTACGCTTTAATAAAGCAACAAAACTAAACTTTACTATAATTTATTGTCTTCAAAAAAATAAATGTTTGAAATGAATAAATAAAGGGTTAGTATTATAACATTCATAACAAAAAAATATATATATAACGAAAGAATTATACCTTAAATAATCCGCCCAAAAGGGGTAAAATCAAACGATAAATAAATTATTAAAATTCCTTATTTTAAAAGACAAACAAAAATTTACCATTCGCTGAATAAATGACAAAGAATACCTAAATATGACTATGATTAATTATAATTTAATTTTTCCTTTATAACAAAGCAAATAATTACTTTTAATATAAATTCGAAACGCAAACTATATTGTAGGATCATTTCAGTACTGCTGGCCCATACTAGACAATTTTAATTATCAAACGACACTAAAAGATCCTATTCTTACGTTTTCGAAAACTACTCGGCAAGAATCATTACTTTTTACCTTAAGACATACTTACCCATTTTCTTATTGAATTAGCAATTAAGATATATGTTCTGTACTTACGATTAGTAAATCTGTTTCGTTTGATTAAGAAAAATAAAATTCGCCAAAAGCACACTCTTCCTTAGATATTTATTATCAACTGGACATATTGTAAGTGGAAGGAGGGAAAAGTCATTTTTTTCCTGTTTTTTTTATTGTATGTTTTTCACATCTTCTAAGGCCTTGCTACTTGTACAACAACTCTTAGAAATTTCTTGCACGCGTTGTAACCATGTATGTACAAAAGAAAATTAAATAAACTTGTATTACACACCTCAAACATAGATGCAGTGATGCAGTTATGCAAAAACTAGTGGATAACGTATATTTAAAACATGAAATAAATTCTTTTCTAAAAGAGTTGAATTTAGCAGAATTGATCAAAAATGTTTACTGTAACATCATGGACCTTTGATGTCACAACAACATGAAGCTATGTGTATAGACAGAATTTTTGTGTATATCAAATCAACTTCTATACATCCACATGTTTTCCATTATTCATTCAACCAAAAATAGCCATCTAATTCAAATCCTCCAGGCAACGAGCGGTATACGTATACATATATACCGATAGAGATATCATTTATTGAGAGTTGTGGTATATGTTTCAAAATATATTTTCATAAACCAAATTTGTTACATTGTATTTTGATCAATAAATGTACAAGCTAAAATCGTTACATTTAAATACCCGCGGTATATTAGAGTTGTAGCTTTTATACAACAATATTATAATTTGCGGTTCAGTTAAGACTATAATTAAAAACCCTCTTAGGGGTTAAAATGTTCAGCTTAATTAATAGAGGCTTCAGGGAAAGTTAATTATATTAGCAACGTTCTCAAAAATACTGGAATGTAGGTGTTTCCGAAAGACAAATTTATTGCAAGAGGCTTGTACCACTCAATAACCCAGTATTGTTAATTGAAATAAAAATAATGGCAAGCTCAAAGTCAGCTAGAATTTCACCTTAGTACGTTAGTGAAATACTTTAAATAATACCTGCGTAACCTAAAAATCAGTAAATTTAGTAAATGTAGCAGGCATCCTTTACATAATAAAAATTTAATCAACGCTTCAAATGAGGCAACCGATTAATTACGGTGAATGCGACTGGAATCTATATAAATTGTTGTCGTCATTTCATTAGGCTTCTGATAAAAGTTCATTTAAAAGTAAAAGGATTTAGGAATTACTTTGTAAATGTAATTAATTAAGTTTCTCGTAGTTATACTCTCCTTAAATTATTCGATTATCTTACAGTGTTAAAAAAGATTACTACGTCTCTGCTACTCGTGTTACAAATAAGCTTAGAAACAAAATAAATGCATTATAGAGAAGTTGGAGGCAGTACGAAGCTATGGTAAAGGGAGAGTTTGTATAGTCATATTTAATATGTAATTTGACAATGTGCTACTACCAGTTTAATTAACATTCGTTTATTTGTAAAGGCAGTATTTTGTCTCTAGAAAATTAACTAGGATTCAGCTCAAATTACAAAATACCTTCAGTAAAGTTTAGAAGGTAAAATCTTACGAAGATTAGTTTTTTTTGCTGGGTAAATATCGAATTACTAATTAAGGAAGCTTTTTGTGAAATACTAGGTTTGTTGTTTTATTAAACTCACAACATTGTTTAACCCTTCTTAATTCTTCTTATTATTATTATTAAATATTACAGTGCTCTAATAACAGAGGTTTTTGTTACACCTTCTTAGGAATATTAGCAAATTAGGCAAATTAAATTGTAAAGTTTAATAATTGCTAAAGATTGCAAGAGTTTAGTAATTTTCAATTTTTCTTCACGTCTTGATAACTTGACTCACAAAATACAAATAGCTATATATACAGTAGCTCTATGAATGATTATCCCTCCCTTAATTGATTACTTGGAGTTTTTTCCTTATCATGGTTTTTGCAGTGGCAGAGCACACGTTAATTGACAAGGGCAATCATTACATAAAAGAGATTGCTGCCATTTCAATAGGTAATAGTTATGGGTTAGGTGAGTATATCCAGTTCTTACTACTGCTATGAGAACTTTGAAGTAGATTTGAGTTCGTATTCCATTGTCGACATTTCTTTAATTTTTTTGATCATGTGTTTGTGTCTTGTAGCCATTTCGTTTTTGATTTTGCTCTAAAACACACCACTGTTGGAAATAATTTTTGTCGTCCTCTTTAGTGATTTCGGCATCATTTATTTCCACCTTCAAAAGCTCTTGCTTCGAGAGATTATTCATCTTTGTTATTTCTAATTCCTTTATGGGACAATATTTAGAAAAAAAAATGTGATTCTTTTGTTATGTATTGAACTACCTAAGTGTATGGTGAATTTCTCGAGTTTGCAGCGAAAGTCGTTAGCGCTGTTCGAGTTCTCAAATGTAACAAAATCTTTCTTGTTACTTTGAAGTATTATGTCGAGTGCAGTCTTAGCTGCTTGTAGCTCCGTGATATAAACAAAACCGTTGTGCATTCTACTTTAAAATCTGTATTTGGATAGAATGTTCTTGAGATGAGTGTTGTGCATGTTTGTGGATGTACCTGTTATGAGGCAAGATGATAAATGAGAATTAACGTGGTGGAGTGTATGTTCCATGTGGAAACGATTTTATTTTCTGCAAGGGTATTTCTGATGTTATCTACTCTTGTATAATAAAGAAAGGTGAAAGTAGGTTTATTAAGGTAAGTGTTTGTGTATTTTAGCATTGTTATGTCTTTATAATTGGAATTGAGGTTACCACTTACAGTTCTTAGACCTTGATTGTATATTTTATTGATTTATGATTGTCTTGATATTTGATATATTATGGCGTTTTCAAAAAAGAAGTCGTCTCATATAACACATCGTTCAATAAGTCCCGAGACTAACCCAGAGATGGTGCTAGTAGTACCAAACTAGCCACGTTTCCCTAGAGTGCGAACCTTCACACGAAACGTGTAAAAATTTCACGTCGATTGGACCACAAACAGCAGAGTTATCGAGGTTAGAGTAAAGTCACTTTGTAATTTGTTTGAAAAATGGAACAAAGCGAGTTTCGCGTGTTGATAAAACATTGTTTTTTAATGGGTAAAAACACCGTAGAAGCCCAGCAATGGCTTGAGAAACGTTACCCGGACTTCTCTCCATCCAAATCAACGATTTGTTGTTGGTATGCTGAGTTTAAACGTGGTCGTACGGACACAAACGATGCGGAACGTTCGGGTAGGCCTTTGGAAGCCGTTACACCGGAAAATGTGAGTGAAGTATTCAAAATCGTAATGAAAAATCGCAAAGTAAAGGTCCGTGAGATTGCAGAAATGACACAGATATCATCTGGAAGCGTATTTACAATCCTTCATGAAAAATTGAGCATGAAAAAGGTTTTTTCCAAGTGGGTGCCGCGATTGCTTTCAATGGAACAAAAACAGCAACGAATCGACGATTCAGAGAGCTGTTTATCGCTATTTACTCGCAATAAAAAGGATTTCCTGCGTCGATACGTGACCATGGATGAAACATGGATACATCATTTCACTCCGGAGTCGAATCGGCAATCATCTGAGTGGCGCATGGCTGGCGAAAGCCGCCCAAAGCGTCCAAAAACGCAGCAATCTGCTGGCAAAGTCATGGCGTCTGTTTTTTGGGATACACATGGCGTCATTTTCATTGACTACCTGGAAAAAGGTAAATCGATCAACAGTGATTATTATATTGACTTGTTGGTACGTTTGAAGGAGGAGATCGCAGCAAAACGACCGCACATGAAGAAGAAAAAAATCCTTTTTCAGCAAGACAATGCACCATGCCACAAGTCCATGAAAACAATGGCAAAAATCTACCAGTTGGGCTTTGATTTGCTTCCCCACCCCCCGTATTCGCCAGATTTAGCCCCCAGCGACTACTGGCTCTTTGCTGATCTCAAAAAAATGCTCCAGGGAAAAAAATTTGGCTCGAATGAGGAGGTCATTGCCGAAACTGAAGCCTATTTTGAAGCAAAGGATAAATCCTTCTATAAACATGGTATAGAAATGTCGGAAAGGCGTTGGAAAGATTGTATCACTCTAAAAGGAGATTATATTGATGAATAAAAATGATTTTTGAAAAAAAAATGTTGTTTTCCTTGTTAGTCTCGGGACTTATTGAACGATGTGTTATATGTTATATTCAATGCTTCTATTATTTATAGATATTGTTTTTGATTAGTTTTGGCATATAATCAATTCTGAATCACATTTGATTCATATTCTTTTTATTAATTGTTTAATTTTTTATTTAATTGATGAATTTCTTTTTGATTAAAAACTTAGGAAAACGTTGTATTAAGAGGTTGTGTCCGTGTCAAGGTTTATTTCAGATTTTATTTCATCACTGGGATACAGGCCTGTATTGTCAGGGAGGAATTCGCGGTAAGTCTGTTTTTCTTAACTTCTTGAGTTACGATTCTTAAGTTTTGCGCAAGTTTTTGATAATCTAAATTTGTTTGCTGGTTTACAAAACATTATTTATCATATTTTTGTAGCTAGCTTATTCAAGTTTCTTTCATATTTAAAATTTGTCTTGCTGGTAAATTTAATTTTTATACAGTAATTTGATTAATTGATAATTTTATTATTATAAATTTTTGCATTATTAGATTTTTGCTTTATAAAATTGACAAATTGTAATTTTTGAGATTTATCTTTAATGTGTTTGATGGCAATTTATAATTGAAAATTTGTTATCTAAAATTGTACCATAATTATGGTTTGTTGAATGTTTGTGGCACTGACACCCTTCTTCGTGTTTGGTTTTTAATACATGTATTAAACATTTGTGGTGTTTTATTGTATATATAACTTCATTATCCCATACTCAAGACTACCCTCTGAGATTAGTCGGCCTAAGACAAAAAAACAGTCTTAGTTTAAATTCAAGATCTTGTGACGCGAGGTTACGTTACAAATGCCATGTCATACGAAAGCCTTTTCCATGTCTAATATCACTGCAAGAGATGTTCTTGATTTGTAAATGCATCTCTTATTTCCGAATCCTGTTTTACTATGTTTTCTATTTCGTTCCTTCCATTTCTAAAACTGTTCTGTTCTGGTATACGATTTTAGTTTTCTAATATTCTTTTTAATCCTCTTCTAACCATCCTGTCAAATAATTTGTATACAGTATTTGTAAGACTGAGTGGACGGTAGCTTTTAAGGTTTAAAGAAGGTATATTAGTATAAAGAAATTGATTCAATATTTCATTGTGACTTCTATCTGGACCCAAAGAAATCTTTCTAGTGGTAGGCAAGTACGCATTCCAATTTTATCAAAAGATGTTTGTTATAAGAAGTCTTGTTGTCTTTTATAATGTCAATTTCATTTACTTCTGTTTCGATTTTATATAAACTAAAGTCTACATTCCAAATTTTCAAGGTTGGAATAAAAGTGTATGAGTGAAAAACATTTACTTTACCTGTAAGCTGCTTCCATTAAAATTAATATAGGATGTTCTGTAAAAAGTAAACAGTACAGTTAATAATGAAGTTATAATCTAAAAAAAAGATTGTTCATCAGTGAACTCAAACGTCAATTTAAGACACGTTAGCAGTATTTCACTTGCTGAAGGACAAGACATCAACACATTGCATGTTTATGTAACGCTCTCTGACTTTTTCAAGTAGAAAAGTAGGGATAAAATACTTTTTTAAGACCAATATTTTAATTATTAGGCATAGTTGCAACGGGAAAAACCTAAAAAAGAGGCTTAATGCTCGTTACAGATATCGGAAGATATTTAGTTCCGTAGCTCTAGTCAGACTCTAAAAAGATAGTCAAAATTAAAGGACGCCAAAAGCTGAAAGTCAAAAGGGAGCCATAAGACAACCCACGCAGCTTCTTGTAGGCTGACACCCTGTACATAAGTACCTCAGGGAATAACACCCTTTATATGAACTCCTCACAAAATATCACCCTGTATATGGACTCGCCTGGTTACTCAAGTAGACACTTTATTTATCAAAATACTCAAAATTTACTGTATAATGCTCTGATTTCGTAAATGCTTATTGTATAAAATTTTACTAGAGCGATCGACTTGATACAGCTTTACTTATCAAACAAATATTGAATATGCAACAATCTGAAACCTGCTAGCCACGCGTATGTATCATTATTTCTAGTTGAAATCACATTAATCTTATATACAATAATATGTTTATTCGAGCCCTTCTGAAGGTCCCCGGCTGGCTTACACTGTTTAAAAGCAATAAACACAAGTACATATCAGTAAGAAAAAAAATAAGCCCTTACAGGTATACTTCAATAAAGCGCATGGATAACTTTACTTTACTTTATTAAATTCATAATAATAAGAAAAAAAACAAAGGAACACTGAGATATATATAAAAAAACTAACATATTAATATTCCACCCGGAAGGTGGGAACCAAAGGGAATATCAAATACAATTAAATTAATTATTTAGTCAAAGAGCAAAAAAACCATACGTTATAAAAGAGTAACATTGGCGATTAATTAACAAACAAACAATTAAACCTTAACCCTGCCTCCGAACGTTCGCTTCACAAATCTAATTGTTATATCTTTTTATTTGAATTCTCTCTAAATGAATCTTGCAAATTTTGCAAGGATAATATTTATCTACAAATAATAATATAATTAACAAAGCTCTTACACACTACTTCCTGGGCTATTCTCGGAGTTCATCAGCTGAATCCAGAAAGGGTTTTTCCAAGTAATATTTGTCGATGGTCAGCGGCCTCAAATAGTTGCTTTATCGGTCAACAGTCACCTGCTAGCGGTTAGTTTCTGGCACAAACGCTTCAACATAAAGAAACTTAATTTCAATCACAACACAGTGTCTATTGCGATGTTCAGGTATATTGGAAATTATACGGAGATTATCCAGTGGAATAGTTCTTTCCTTATAACAATAAAACAGCGGGCACTTGCTCACAAGATGCCTAATTAAATAATAAATCTCGGATGGATCCAAGAAAAAAATTAGACCGAGCGACTTTACTTTTCTCGATCCCAGAAGCTCCGGACTGAATTCGACAATTAGGTTGCCTTTACAAAAAAAATGAATTGACAAATTATGCCTGATTATCTGCAAGTTCACACTTTGTCCAAATCCGTCCCGAAAGAACGTCTTATGGAATTCACGAAACCACCTTCGATTGAATTTCCACTAAACACCAACTCTTAAACAAAAAAACTTGCAACAAAAGATATGTAAAGATATGTGCCCTTTACGGAAGCTAAATCCAGAATGTTTGCCATTCCGAGACCCTATGCTGCGCGCCGGTTTCGATTATACGTGACGAATAAGCTAGGTTAAGTCGCTTTCATTCTGGGAGAAAGAAAGATACATGGGCAACTATACGGTAAATGGAGAGTTTTCAACTCTCATGATCCAGATGTAAATCAAGCTTTCTTGCGAACACAAAAACGCTAAAACGTAAACAAAGTTACTACGAACTGATATATTATAGAAATATTTAGGCGTCTGTGAGACGGCTACATTTTAAGAAAAGTCACGTACATTTGGCAATTATAATTTTTTTAACACACTCGAAATAAAAATGTTCTTGTTAACGAAATAAACAATTCGATAAATGTCTTGATCTGAGATGAAATAATTAATTGTTACAAACTAAAAGAAATATCTGAGCGGAATTTAAAGCAGAGATCGGATAGGTATGCAATGGTTCAAAATAACAGTACATAGAGTAATGGTTAGAACCCGGATGTTTCGGCAAAATGCCTCAATGTCTAAAAATACCTATATTAACTATTTGTAAATGCTTTTTTTACTTATAGGTGATTATTTAGTCTTAAATCTAAAATAGCTGCCCCTTTTTCATCTTTTTCATTCTGTTCATGTAATTTGTGTTTATAAATCGATCACTTGTTTATACTGTAACCATTTGCCACATTTATTGGAAACAAACTTCATTATAGCATCTGTTTAAAGCGACCGGAAGAATTTTGCGTTCCAATTTATTTAAACAAATTTTTAAAACTAAAACACAAAATGAAAAAGCAGTTTATTCAAAATAAGGCAATTTAGTCAAAGGATTGTGTATTTATTCTTGGCATGTTTTATATGAATTAATGCTTTTGATTTAATTACGAAACTTCATGAGTACTTAGACAAGCTTATTAAATCTTGAATTCTTGAGTTCTTGTGCGGTATTCAATACATATGACGTACGAGCGTAATAGACAATAGCTAGAATTACACAAGTTTAAATTAATTTTACATAATAATCAGATTGACTAGTGAACATACTAAATTTCCAATCTTTGTTGCTTTAACTCAATACCTACATAGACAGTAAATCACTATAATATTAAAATATAACTAATAAATGCTTTCGAGTTTTAGGATGTGTGTCTTGTTCCACTGTAAAATGTTTGCTTCATGAAACGATATCTATTCTTATTTTAAATTAAATTTATTTAAATTAAAATTAGTTAATTTTCTAAATTTTTAATCATATTTATTTTATCAAAGAAAGTACAAACTGTAGGTTTATTCCTGAATTAGAAAAATTCACTATCAAGTATAAGTAGTATCAGTTTGTTTCCTTTGTCTTTTGTTTTACGGAAAATATAACCAGATGGTATACAACAAGGTATACAATTTGTTAAATGTTTTGCAAAAAGAAATATTCGCCATTCATTTACTATTACTTCCAAAAAATTACATTCTACGAAAAATTCCTTTTATAAAAAAGGAGATATCGGTTAATGAAAAAGTTTCTTAAAATTAGATTAAACGGCGCGGCGTCTACGTGTTTAATTTTCTCAGTATTTCGTATCAGAGACATTCTAAAACTTTTTATCAGTTCCTAATAATATTTGCCAGGAGTTTCCGGCAAGCTTTTAGAACATGATTCTGCCTGTATTCGTATTGTTAGAGGGTTGTACTGAAATAGTAAAGTCAAAGAGCATAAAAGACAAAAGCTAAAATCCAGTCACGTTCGGTTACGCAATTACTTTCGTATTTTGGCAGAAAACATGAGAAACTTTCTAGCATTTGTGTGTTTTGTATATCGGTTGTTAAAGTTTTGAGGGCCCTAGAATTTGTATAGACAATCGCTTAAACTAAATGTTGAAAAGGGTTGTTGAATCGAGTATTTCAATTTCTGAGAAATCTTTCAACAAACCCGTTAGTAAAATCAATAATAATAAAAGGAGAGACTTTATTTAGCTGGCTTTTATTTAGAGCATCTACAAGTGTGTGCAATAAATTAATTATAAGTACTTAATTAAACAATTATTTAATTAAACAATATAACTCAGTCAACCCATTAATACGTGTTACACAGTAGTTAGTATGGTATGATGAATATCCCAAGAATAAAGAACGATGTCTGACAATTTTTTTCTAATTAATGAAAATTAATCAAAAAATATGATTAAAGCCCAAATCATCAAAAAAAAACCTGTATAAAATTAGTTTGGGTGAAAGCGCAAACTACGCGTTATTCTAGATTTACCTTTTTGTTGATTTTTCATATTCGGTGGTGTTTACTTTTCCGGACACATTTAACACATATGCCCACTCACTAGTTGTTTCTAAAAGTCATATAAGGTTTTGAAAAGTGCAAGACTATCATTAGCAACACTTTAAACAAAAATATAAAAGAGTCGGTTATTTCTTAAAAAGTATCATTTCAATATTTATTAACTAATTGGTATAGTAAATATTAGTATGAAGTACAAATTTTAATAACATCAATACTCTATTTTTAATATTTATAGGTTATAGAAAAAAAAGTACTTCGATGATGTATGTAAATGTATGCCTTAAACCCCGGTTTTGGAAGAATATGTTCTAAATTAATTGTCAGCAAATCATCCATCATTGTTGTTTTTACTTTATATTTATTTTTCGTCGACTGTTTTCCGTTACCTTACTTCTCTTTTACTCATGCTACTTGTTATACTTGCTCTACCAGAAAAAACCGGCTATCGTCTTCCTTACCTCATTTTCAACTTTTGTCTCTTCTGCGGATACTACTTCTGCTTTCAGTGCCAGGAAAGAGGAAACAGTCGTCATGACTCACAAACCCGACAAATCAGCCACCAACCCAGCATCTTTCAGGCCTATGGCACTCTTTAACGCCGTAAGTAAAACTTTAAAAAAAGTTTTGACAAACAGATTCCGAGAATTTCTAGACACCTAAAATATCCGATCATCAGAGCGCATTCCAACGTTATGCTAGCTTTCAATTTCTCCTTTCACCTCTCTTATCAATCTTTTACTGCTACGATATTTTCCACCCGACGACGCCCGACTGTCCCAATTTGCGGACAACGCGGCCCTGTGGGCAACGTTTCTAAACTCCACCAAGCGATCGAGAATCCTGGCGTTCAAACTCGGACCATTGGAGATTTAGTTCGGAACGTGGAGAAGCAAACCAAACCTGCAAAAAACCTATTTCACACCATTCCGTCATCGCACTGCGAATACACTGCTACAGCCAGATGCAACCCAGATGATGTTTAGAATTCTCCGACTGGAACGTTACCATCCTTCTATAAATAAGCGCTTTGAGATCCTCGAAACACGACCTCTACTTCTGCATAGAAAACTCAGAAAAAAACTCAAGCAACCCTTCTTTAGTATCGAATGATGTAACGGTCCGCGCGCTACGATCTGATTCGGGAGACCCAGGAATTAGTTCTTGTTTTCACTAAGTTTTTCCGTGGTTTTCTTTAGGTAGCAAAGGCAAATACCGTAACAGTATTTTTCCACCGGTCCAGCAACACAATCAAACAACACAACCCAACATCAATAATACCAGCCCAACCAACTTCTTTCCATACCAATAACGAGGAAATGCCTCGTTGCATTTCTTAACCGCACACTGCCGCGCTGCTACCAAATTACCACAAACATCGCCTTAGCGCTCTGTAATGCTATTTTAAAACATTGCATACCTATCCGGTCTTTCCTTTAAATTCCGCTCAGATTGCCAAATGTACGTGACTTTTCTTAAAATGTAGCCGTCTCACAGATGCCTAAATATCTTTATAATCTATCAGTTCGTAGAAACATTGTTTACGTCTCGGCATTTTTGTGTTCGCAAGAAAGCTTGATTTACATCTGGATCATGAAGATTAAAAATTTTCCACTTGTCGTATAGTCGCCTGTGTATCTTTTCTTTTCTCAGAGTGAAAGTAACTTTATTCAGTACCTTTGGCTTGGTTAACCAAGACCGGCGCGGGGAACAGAAGTTCGGCAGGGGACATTTGGGTTTCAGCTACCACAAGAGTGATATGCGCGAGCGGGCTTTACATCACTTATTGTTGCAAGTTCTTTTGTTTAAAGTTGGTGTTTAGTGGAAATTCAATTGAAGGTGGCTTCGTGGATTTCATAAACGTTCTCTTGGAACGGATCTAATTAAAATATAGACTTGTAGACAATCAGGCATTGCCTGTTAATTTAGTTTTTTTGTGTGAAGGCAATTTAGTTGTCGAATTCTGTCCGGAGTTTCCGGGATTGTGAAAAGTAAAGGCATTTCATCTAACTTTTCTTTTGAACCCATTCTAGAGTCATTGTTCGATTAATGATCTTGTGAACAATTGTTCACTGTCTTGTGTTGAAAGGAAAGGACTTTTTTGTTCAACAATCTCCATATTATTCGTCGTCGTCGTCGCAATAGGCACTGTAGTGAATAAAAACAAGTTTGTTAAAAACAATTTTTAAAGACATTTTGACCTGGTTAATGCTGAAGAGTTCCCAAGTGAATGTGTTATAATCTGAACACCGAGAGAACAATGTTATGTCCATTTAACAAGCTATCCGAAGCCTCTGGTTGTCATTGTTTATCTTTTTGAAGACGTCCTTCTGGACCCTGGTGGTGATTTTTAAGGTAAACCCAGGAATTAGGGCGTAAGAAATAATTTCTTATTTTTATTTGTGATTTAATTTTTTTAATTTTGTTAATGCTAAATGAGTATATTTAAATGTTTTAATATAACCTTTTTTTAAGTTATGCTAAAGACTATAGTAATCAGTTTTGTATAACAAACATTCGAAGGTAGAATTAATTAGTTGTTTTGTTCTTCGTCTTTTGCGTTCACGATAAACTTAAAATAACTGTTTGAGTCTGTTAGTAAAGAAAACCAAACTGGGGTTACTCATTTTAATAGTTGAGAACTTTTATACAGGAATTTATGGCTAAATTTGTGAGATTTTAGATTTTCTTAATTAACCCTTTTTTTGTCAATTAAAGAATTATCCAATCTTTTTTTTATTATTATTACTCATAGTCTGATTCCTCCCTTTTTGGGTGGAATATTATTGTTATAACTTTTTTTATCGTTGTTTCAATGTTTTTTTAATTACTGAGTTTAATAAATTAGAGTAAAATTTCATTTGGTGTTTTGTTGGAGAATATTCGTAAGGGGTTTATCTTTGTGTATTTGTGTTTATTTGATTAAAAAGTGTAAACCACCCATTGGATCATTAAAAGGATCAACATTATTGAATATGAGTTTAATGTGATCTTAGCTTGAAATATTGGCACATAAGCGTGACCAGTTGGCTTCAGATTGACCACGTGTTTATCATTGTTTTGGTAAGTAAGAGTGCATCAAATCGATTACCCCGTTAAAATTTTGTGTAGTCAGCATTGACGAGTTTAGTATGACAGACAATATATCTTGAGTTACTTTCAATAAACAAAGTGTCTACTGTAAACGTTTTGGGGTCAGCCTATATACTGGGTGTTATTTTATAAGCATCCCATATACAGGGAGATATTTTATGAACAGCCCATACACAGGGTGTTACTTTGTAAGGGGTTCATATATTGGGTGTTAGTTTACGAGAAGCTGCGTGGGCTGCCCGATGGTTCTCTTTTGACCTTCAGCTTCTGGCGCCCTTTAATTTCGACCATCTTTTTAGAGCTATTGAGAGTTTTTGCGAATGTAAGCTTTTTGTTTTAGAAGGTAAGTTTAGATTGAACAACACCCATCTCTGACTAGAGCTAATGGATTGAATATCTTCCGTCATCCGTAAAGAGCATTAAGCCTCTTTTTGGGTTTGGGTTACAGTTCCACCATGACACGTCACGAGGCGAATACAAACTGCAACGAAGCTATATGTCGCACCTGTCCAAAAACCAATATTTTGTACTACTAGGGCCGAAGAAGGATGAGAGTCTTAGAACATGAAAATCGAAACGTAACATTGATCCGCTATTCTACTGACACATAATTAAAAGTTTTGAACTAAAAACAACTTTAACAGAAGGTTTAGCCAATTCAATGCCTCACCTAAATAAAACATTAACCCGAAATTTAACAATCTACAGGCCTATAAATGAAAGAGACATATCTTCTTGAATTTATGAAAACGTCACCCTAACTAACTATAACCAACAAAAAGGGAATGTACAATTGATGCAAACGGACACGGCAACTTGATTCTTAAAAATTATTTAGTACTTAAACTTGAGCTTAATTTACATATACAGGGTTTTCGAAAAGTAATGGGACGACGTTTAAGTGTATACTCTTGGCGTCAATAGGTCGATTAAGCCCAGTTTGCAACAAGTGAAATTGCTTCCATAAGAAGTTACAGGCTTTCAAATTTGATATTTCCATTTCTGTTTTTTACTGCAACTCAAAAAGTACCGATGTGATTTTGTTTAAATTTTGATTTACTTAGATTTCAACTGTAGACAAATAAGATGGTGATGATAGAAGAGGATGCTAGTACGCTACTTTAGCAAACAGGTTTTGCTCATAACTCTTTCTCTACACATTTTTAAACAAAAAGGTATACCTAGTTGTTAAAATGCTTCGTTCTTGAGAAAAACTCATTTGAAGTCTTGAACGTGTTTTAAAGTGTCTGGAAAGTAATGTAACAATAGGACAATGTTTAAGCGTGGACGCTTGGTGTTAAAATAAATCAGTTGAGCATGATTTACAATAAGCGAAATTGCTTCCTTAAGAAGTTAGAGCTCCAAGAAGTTTTTTACTAATGAATCTTCATTTTAAGTCCTTTAGCTTCTAAATGAACCAATTTCGCTTATTGCAAGTTGGCTCAATTGACCCATTTTAGCCCCAGGAATCCATCCATTTCCAGACACTCTGGATATTATGTATTACATACATCAGCTGCCATATTATCCAAACAATAGCATGTAGATTTGCCCGCATTTATTTCTCTACGTTCACTATAATATTTGTTTTACTAGTCTTTTTATAAAAGAAAAAGGGATATTGAATCGACCCTGAGTTTTAGTAAGAGCTAAGTTATCTAATGGACTGTCATTTGCAAATTAAATTAATAATTTACATATTTGTTCTATGTAAAATTGTTGGAATGTTTCAAGAGGGATTAGCGTATAAACCCTTTGGTTACATTAAATGAAATATTAAACAAGGTACCTTACCGTTTCTATAGTTAGTGGAGATATCAGAATATTAAACGATGTTTTAAGATCTTCATGGATATTTTACGTACTATCTCGGTTTAAACTTGCATATAAAGTTTATTAAAAGCCAGAAATGTGTTACATGCACAAGCAAAATTAATTTCAGCGCACACAGCAAGATATCATCCAAAAACAATCCGCGTTTAAGTTTATTGGTCATTCCAAGCGCTATTTTCAGTCTTTATGTTTACTTTTAGCGATTTTATTTTTTATTATTATTCCAGAGAAGCGGATAACCAAATAAGTAACATAAAAGGTGAATTATAAAACACAGAAAGACCTTTTCATATCTTTTTTAAAACCCTACAATGCTGGTTTATTTGTTGAGGCATTATTACGTTTTTCATTCTCTGCTGCGAATTGTTAGATTTAGATCCATCATCGTTTTTATAACTCATTCATAAAACATGACATCATAATAAAACGGGCATGCATTAATGCAAACGTTTTTTTAGTAAGAAAAAGTTACAATACAATCATGAAAATAAAAACCGGGCTTTGTCTATACTGTTACAATGAACACTATGGATTTTAAAATAACGAATATTAATTGAATAACGAACACAATTTTAAGTCCTGTTTTAAACAAACACAACTATTTCTTATAAAAATATAAATATAAACTCATTAAACTTTGAAATTTTAA
Organism: Ignelater luminosus; assembly: GCA_011009095.1. NCBI lineage: Eukaryota > Metazoa > Arthropoda > Insecta > Coleoptera > Elateridae > Ignelater > Ignelater luminosus. Next base: position 93,325 of record VTPC01008803.1, on the reverse strand, counting down.
TGTTGCTCAGTGTTAATCCCAAAAATCTTCATGTTTTAAAAACCATCCTATTCTATGAGGTTTCTTCAAAAGCGTTCTCGCAAAACTTAACTTTTACATTAAAACGGTAGTGCAATCAATACATGTCAGTTGTAGCATAGCACTACTGACAATAAAAGGATAGGTCGAAGGATTTGAGATAGCTTATGATACCTTCTTACAGATGTGCAATGGATTCTGGATCAATGACATATCAAGTGAGCCACAAAACTTGGAGCTCCTGAATACCTTGTACTACAACCCAACTTACAAATATCATAACAACTCAGATAGATTTTATTTTGTTGTAACACTACCAGATCACATTTCAAACTGTCAAATCCAATGTATGCAAAAATGAGAGACTGAGGAAGATAAAATAGAGCTAGACTCAAAACGTGTTTTTATTATTAGAAAATGTCTCGTCATAAGTAAAATTAAGTAATTTATAAATTTGTCAATTAAACATGTGTGTTTGATATTTGCCTACTATGATTTAACTGAATCATCAAAAATTGCAATTGGTCAATGTTACAGTAAAAAAGTATGCGGGGTTACAGCAAAAAAGTGACTCTAAGTTTAGTGGCCTACCCTGTATAAGAGTCACAGATAATAAAGCCAAAATGTAAGGCGTTCTTCCTTAACAGAAAAGGTGGCGCAAGGTAGCCTCAAACCAACCTTCAACAATGTATCTTTCGAATCGTGATGTAAAAACGACACTTCAGACATTTGCGTTTCTAGCCTGCAGATGTAATTGGCGAAAGAGTATATAGTGTATGAATTCTGTCGTATTTCTTACTATCATGACACATGGTGTGAAAGACCAATTAAGTTTTTGCAGCGACTATTGATACCTGAATGCCGTCACCGTACCAGATTGTTAAGCGATTGCACAAATACAAAACTTTACCAACTGGCTATCCGAGATACTGTGGTGACCCAACCTTCGAAAAGCGCAGTTAAGTCTAAGGTAAGTTATTTGATTTCAGCTTGTGCTGCAAGTCTTAGTCCTCATCTGTTGCCTGTCGGAGCTACATCTAGATCTTTTAGAGTGATTCGTGATATTTTGCATTTAACATCTCGTAACTACAATACTTATAATATCTACAATAATGATATTTGCTCACCATACTACCTGAAAGTTAAAGGTGATAAAACTCTGAAATTTCCGAAAGTGGAAGTGGTCATGTCTTATGGGATCATTGGTTGAGCATTTATGTAAGCTTTTCCTCGTAAGATATTACAGAATTCTTCTACACTGAAAAACCCTCATCTTTCGTTGTATAAGCTTTGGAATGCCATGAAATATGAATCACGTACTTTTGAAAATAAATATCATTTAAGAAATACATAAAATGTCCAAAATAACCTGTTAATTATATCTGATAATTAGACAATAGTACGTAGAAAATCCTAACCTTCAAATATGAATGACCCGATAGCTTCCTTGGCAGAATATCAGCACGGAAAGCTGAAGGGCACAAGTTCAAATTCTGTATAAATATAAATTGTATGTTTCACTATGTTATTTATTCTTAACAACAAGACCCAGACACGTTAAACTCGAAACAATAAGACAAAAAGAATGCCTATCCACAAAACAACCTAATTGTAGCTGGGCAAAAAACAAGAAAAAAGCAGATCTGTTAGCCAATCATTTTGAGAAAGCTTTTAAACCAAATAAAAGTCAAAACCCTTGTATGCTGTTGGATATTGACGATAAAAACGTAAAGAAATTGCGTCAGTGACATCTAAATAAATAAATACCAACATAAATTCCAAGAAAGCTCCAGGTTTCAACCTCATCAAGAGAGAAGTACTGAAACATCTTCCTAGAGAAGGTAAAGTCAAACTAATCTTTTTGACTATTGGCTGCTTCAGATTAAAACATATCCTATCAGCCAGCTGGAAGGTAGCAGAAGTCATCGTGCTACCCAAACTTGGAGAATCTCCAAGACCGACATCACTCTTATCAGTTGTTTCAATATTGTTTGAGAAACTTTTTGTCAAAAGGTTCTAAACCTTTATAGAGAATAAACAATTAATATTATATCACTAATCTGGGTTTAGATGCAAGCCTTCAACCATGCAACAGGTACATAGAATTACCAACATAATCGAGAAAGTACCGAAAAAGAAGATGTGTTCGACAATATTCTTAGATGTTGCCCAAGCACTTGATAACAACACAAAGGCTTCATTCATAAGCAAAATGCTACCTAAATAATTTGTAGCACTCATACAGTCTTACATTTCTGATAGACTGTTTAGAGTAAAACAAGAACCTGTTTATTCAGAACTCGAGAGATTAGAGCCAGAGTCACACAAGGCAGCGTTGTAGGACCAATCTGCTGTACATTTATGACATCCTCCAAATTGAGAATGCAACACTAGCGACTTTTGCAGACGATACAGCTATTATGACAAGTGGACACAGCCTTGAAGAAACTATGGCCAATCTATACAGCGCAACTGAATTCATAATTGAATAAACAAAAAAGTAAAAAATAAAACTGAACGAATAAAAATCAGTTCATGTCAGCTTTATCAACAAAACCAAAAGGAATCAGCCACTAATAATTATTAACGATAACATTATCCCTCGTGCAAACTTTTCAAAATATCTAGGAATGACATTAAGCGCCAAACTAAGATGGAAGACTCATGTCAAAACGAAACGGGAAGAACTCAATATAAAATATCGTAAAATGTATTGGCTTTTGGAGAGAAATTCCTAACTGCCATAACAAAATTTTTATTATAAAGGCAGATCCTTAGACCGAGCTGAGTGTATGGCATTCGACTTTGGGGCTGTGCCAAACAGTGCGGTATTAATAGGATTCAGACTTTTTCAAATAAAGGGATACGGAATATGATAAGTGCTTTATGTTACCTGCGTAACAGTGACATCCATCGAAACCTCAAGATAGTCGACATCAAACGCTTTGCTGCCAAACACGAAATAAGACTACTCCTCAACCATGATAACGTAGAGGTAATCAACCTCTCAAACAATGGTAATCAGATCCATAGACTGAGGAGAACTAAACTGTTTGAGTTTATGACGTGATGCTGCTAAAAGTAGGGCATAGTGATCGAATACTACAATATTTAAGCAAAACTTGAGGACACTGCAGTATAAGATCTATTAGAATTAAGTTGATTAGTTTAGTAGATTCTGTTCAAAAATAAAAACAAAAATGAATATTGTCCCCCCACATTAACGTTTCAAAATTGGTGCAAGCATTGACTCTGTCATACCTCCAGATGATCGTTTTGTCCTTGTTTGGACTCATCAGTGGAGGATAATGAAAGTCAATACTTGCCCTGTTTGGAAATTTTTAATTTGAGAACGACTCGTCGTGTCATTCCTTCTAATTGTTGGCGTTCCTATTAGATGGCGCCTTAATATTTTCATGCTGCTAATGTTGTAGTTGATTTGTATATAACCAGTATGAAAGAGTTATTCATTTTTGTCTTTAGTTATTGAACCAATAAACCTCACTGTAAGTTATAACAACCTTTTATTTTCATAAAAGATTTATGTTTTCCTATTTGGAAATTTTTAATTTAAAACCTCTGTTGTTTGTAGTTGAGGAATTGGTTGTTTCTTTTTGACATAAAATAATTTTTTTGATCAGCTATCTGGGTTGAGTACAGAACGTAACGTTATGTAGACGTCTGACAGTAAACATTATCACAAGCTTTTATCAGAAGTTACTCCTGAAGAAAAAGAAGGTAAATAGCGCACGTGTATTCAAGACATACTTAAACACATACATTCCACATTTTGTTGTCTGTGAGAATTCTTAGCGAGATGACATAAATGTCATCGAAAGAAAGGCAAATACCTTTTTGTAACCTGTACAATAACATCACATAAACATGAAAGATTACAGAAAAAAAGAAACATCTTTCTGGTTCTAGCAACTGAAATGTGCAGCTTGAGCAGTTGCTTGTTATGTTGAAAACATCAAAACTATTGCAAAAGAGCAATGAGCTTCTGAAGATATTTTGCAAACTTTTGTTTTGTACGTTTTGATCAATTTTTGTAAATTCTACAATGACTGTTTTGTTGACTTGGGATTCATTTTGGTCACATACAATGTTTTTTCTGGTGCAAGAAGGTTGAATAAAATCTCACGGAGTATGAATAATTCCTGTAGTTAGACAATGATATCAATGTAATTCCGTAATAGCAACAAAGACAAAGGGCACTTTTAATTTTTTTAGTAGGCAATTTCTTAAAATATATAATCATCACTCAAAAATCCGAGTAACAAAAATAATTGAAGCTGTTTTTCTTGTCTTTATTGGTGTTACAGACTTATGCAATTGCTGTTATTATCTAATCATAAGAATTATCTATATTTCATAAATCTTAGGCAACCGGTATATTAAAAGAATGAACGTGTGCTTACTACGGTAAATTCCGATATGTTTTTATTTTTTCAGAAAATGATTTCCTACATCAAACATCTTTACAATTAGCGTAAAAACACATGCAAGTGTAAAAAAGAATTTTGTAAATATTCTAGAACCTAAAAACAGATTTTTACGATTGTTTTTTGTTTCACTTCCAAGCTATAATGCATAGTTATAATTAGTCTCTAGAATAATAAAATTTATAAAAGAAAATAAGAAAAAATATGTATCTTAATTAATATAATTAAAATTTTTATTAATACTTAGAAGGTGCACAAATGCCGCTAGTCGCTTTTTTTCTTTAATTGCTTGTCAGCAATACAAACCATCGCAACGCTACGCTCTCAATTTGCCTTTACAAGTATTCCATTGTACATTGCAGAAGCGTACCTTTTATTTTAAGCATTGATATGCTTTATAACGTTCCAGAATAAGGTTGTTACAAAAAGGCCTATACAATTGCTTAATGAATAATTATCTGAATGCTATATTATTTTTCTAAACTTTGTCTCAGTAGGGGCAACAACAGCTATCGGTTTAGAAGTAGTGATCTGTGTTCCTGAGTTATCTAAATTACAAGCTTACTCTTGAAATATTAAGATCTATTAGCAGGACATCTTGTACATATCAGCAGAAAAGCAGAAGCATTTAGTTGATTATCCGCAATTTGTTTTATAAATTTATTTGTGTTCTTTCCACTATATCTTCTACACATAGTATTGATTCTTTCGTAAATCAACCATTTTACCCGTATAATCGGTAACTATTTCTCATATTTTTTTTAAATAAATCAGTACTTCAGTAAAATTGCTTTAACTAACATGTACGCTCATGTAATTTTAATTGGAATAATTTCTACAAGCTTTCTCAGTACACTCACTATAACGTTTTCTTTTTCAAAAGGTTGTCATCACGTATTTCATTGCAATTAGATATATTTTTGTCTATCACGTATGTCTTATAGAAGCTAAATAAACTTATTGATTAATTATGATGTTGAAATATAAATAAAGATTCATATAATCTTACAACGTTGATTAGGTGAAAACAAAATTAGTAATGGTAATTAGTTTATGTACAATTACTAAAGTAAAATTAATACATCGAATAAAGATAAATTCTCAGTGAGTATGTGATAGTTAATATTAATCTAAATATTGCTAATACCAGAAATACTTAACACACCTAGTTCTGTGCCCACAAAATATTTTATATATCAAATACCATACTACCGTATACTTTAACTCTAAAAGGACATCTCAAAAAACTTGGGAAGAGAAAATGACAAAAAAAAGACAAACTTTTGTGCTAAAGTGATAATTCTTTAGGAACGTGTAATATTACGACGATATCCTTGTTCTCGTGAAAATAAAAGACTAAACACGGCTTGACAATAATCTTGTGCGGAAATAACTGTTTATGGTGAGTAGGCATTTTCGAAATAATATTTCTACATCGCAGAAAATAAAAGACGAATGAAACTGATTCGCAAAGTACTGTAAAGGTTTATTAAATAAATGATGAATTATGCTAAACCGATTCAACCTGCGCTTTATTATTGACAGGTATTGTCTGGGAAGAATAAAATTATTTGTTTTAATTTCATCTGTTTTAATTTATTAGTAGGTATGCCTAGAAAGTAATCAAACAAAATCAGAAATGTGTTTTGATTAGCTAAATTTTGTTTATAGAAGGTGACGCCCCACTTTTTTTAATTACTGGCTTCAATTAGAGTTAGTAAGTCCACAAGCAAGTTCTTTAAAAGTTTTAAAAAACTGTATTTGATAATGGTGATTTTTTGTGCTCGTGTGTCGTTTCAATTCACCTCATAAATGCCCAATGAGGTTTACATTGAGTGACACGGGGAGCAAACAAAGCAGTTACATGCAATAACCTATTTTTTGTCATTGTCCCACTGAAGGACGCAATCTGTTTCCAGCTGTAATTTTTTGATAATTGAGGGTAGATTAATCTGTATATTGATCCTTACGGATATTCTCGAACACTGCAGACAGTTTCGAGTTTTTGCATTTTATCAGGCATTTCAAGGTAAAACAAAGTTTTTTTAATTACTAAAAAGAGAAGGTTATTATTCTATTATCACTTTCATTCCACGCACTTTATCAAGGAACAAAAGCCTTACACCAGACCTGGTTCAAAGTTTCCTGCTTTTTCTAGAACATGCTGTATTAAATTCTGAAGAACAGGAAGTTTTTTCGTAGTTTATACAATAGTAGTAGTGATAGTGGATGTTGCTGTGATTTGCAACAGCAAGAACAAAATCATAGGGAGAAAAGTAGGTATATTATTAAACTCTTGGTAGAATAAAATTTTTTTAGGGACTGTTTTTGGAGTATGCGCTGATGTAGGATAACTGCGGACTGTCAATTTTTTGCAGTGTACTTTTGCAGACACAGCACGGGCGATAGTTATCTTTGTACTTCTAGCATTATTACCAAGTTTATAATTGAGTTCAAGATTCGTTTATGACATAAACTTTCCTTATCTGAAGAGTGAAGAAATATAGTTTCATAGCTGCTTAATTCTAGCAGTTCAAAGACTATCTACATTTTTTATCGGATGAGTACCATTGCCAATAGTTACGGGGCGAAGTAGTAAGCTATCTTTGTCAAAACTTCCCAAAGGATCGTGAAACATTTAGATATTATACTATATAAGAACAGACATACAATGATTTTATTTGTTTGCAACTGTTCTTATAGGCATCTTGGTAACATCTTCTGTTTTCCGTTTTTTGAAGAGTACAGGCAGTAAGCATTGAAGAGTTATCAATTCACAATTTGACTGAAAACGTCATTTTATCATAAGAGTTTACGACAATTAAATCGAATTAATCTGATTAGCCAAAATAAACAAAATAGCAGCTGTTGAAACCATTATATTCATGTTAATTAAAGTGATCAGATTAACCCAGGCAAGTTTCCGTAAAAGTTTATGAAGAAACTGACCCTATTTTTTAAAAGCTAAATAATAGTGTAAAGTTTCCTCTAAAATTTGATTGTCAAGGACACGATTGGGGGTAAATACGCAAAAGATAAGGTGCTTCTTGCAAAAGCTTGGTGGCTGCGGAAGTTCTTCGAGTGTGTTTTAAGAAGATTGATAAACGACTTTTAACTATCAGTGTATCAATAATAATATTAATAATTTAATTAGAGAAACTCCAATTAAGCGATTAAACAAAATCAATTTACTTCTAAGATGATCAGTCCCGATCTTCATAGTTTGAATGCTAAAAGTTCGGTTATAATAGATGATAATATTATTTGTCGGGCTTTATTCGCATTGCCATAAAGCATGTTCCATAAGTAACCGGAGTACATTTCAAATTACATTTTTTAATTCGAAGTCTAAACTAGAAAATATTGAAATAGATATCGTTGGATGGGCAGATTTTTCTTTTTTTGGAAATACCATATCAATAAGCTAGTTTGATTTAGTGTAATAATGTTATCAAGTAAAGTATGCTAACCGAATCTTCCAGTTTTAACTAAACAAATTGAGTATGGCCAATTATCGGGAACCCCTAGGCTGTCCGTTCGTAATTTAGCTAATACGGTGGAAATCTCCACAACAATGTTTTGCCAAATTAAACCCAAGAAACTAAAAATCAAAACCGTAACAAAAAAAGTATGTCTTTGTATATAGTATTGTATTGAAAATCAGGAAGATCATGCAAAGTCATTTAGTAGTTTACTTGTGGGACGTATTTTAACACATTTTAGTGATTTTCTAGATCAAGAAATAGTTATAAAAATTTTAGAAAAATCCCCTAGTATTTTAAGAAATCTAATACGTGAGACAAAAAGCAATAATCTCTAAATGAAAATGATCTGTTATATACATTTATGTTAAATTTTCAAATATTTAATAATTTAAGTAATTAGTAAATATTAATTTATGATAAACTGTGACGCTATGGCAATCTAATATGTATTGGACAGATATTCAATAAAGAAATGATGGCCTAGGTCTTGGTCGGTTAGTAAATTAGTACGATGCTCTGCGTCCAAGTGTAGATATAGCTGGAGTGATTTCGCATTTACTACTGCTACTGTTCGCCAACACCAGCTACAGCAAAGTTGGATATGGTATCGAAATACTTGAATGATTGGTTATTTTGTTAAGTTTCACATTCAATGCAATTTTTCCAGTTTTGTCCACTCATTTATCCCGCGCCAATCGGTGTATTCTCATACCAGGACAAAACAGGGCACAGCATTTTTTCCAAAACGGATTCCCAGTACAAAATAATCGTTTTGTGGCAATAGTAATGTACCGATTTCTTAATAGTTGTCTAAACAGTCGCACTGGAAAAAATTTAGCTCCCTGCACATTTTCTTGACCATGGCATTATAAACACCATATTGTATTTAATTCTGCCTCTTGTGTATTTAATTGTGTTAATTTCTTCTTTAAAGCGATACTTGGGACAGGTGGCTACTTTCTCACATTTGTGCTCCAGTTTATATACGGTAATGTGGTAGAAGAAGAAGAAGAAGAAGAAGAAGAAGAGTTCTTCATTTCAGTGCTTTTTTAAATTCCATGTCTTTTTCTGGATTTCTTTAGGTACCATATTTCAGATAGTCTTAACCACACTTTTTTTGTAACCGCCACAGTTTTCTTTCTTTAGGGCGTAATCTTGCGTTTTGAATTGTATTTCCAATTATTTTTTTTTTTGGAAACAATACTAAAAACAGTCATCCATGCTAAGCTCAATTTCTTTATTATTGCGACGTAGATATTACTTTTTTAGAAATTTGAAGTTTCTGAACTAGCTTTGATATTTTGAAACAGGAATATGACCTTTTACCCGATAAAAAAAATTTTCTTTTTTATCTCTCTGAGAATTCTGTTACTATACAGTATTGTTTACAAAAGTTCCATGAGAGAAAGCATATCTTCTCTAAAGTGTATTGGATGACATTAGGCTACAGCATTGATTAATTAAATTTGTGGTAACCATGCTTATATGGTGAATTATGTTATCTTAGGTACCCTAATTTCAAAAATGGTAACAGTTTTTGCGTATCACGGGCAGATCTTTTACAGTCTCATACATTACTGGAATCTCAGAAACTATAAGAAACACAAAGATCGGTTAAAGTGGGATAAAATTTCGTATTCTAATCCTTAATAATAATCTGAAAGAAAATTTAGTCTGACCTGGTTTTTAAAATACATAACCTCAAAAAACTGAGTGTTTCAAGCTTTGTTTTTTGGTCGTAACAAATTATTAGGAGTTTCTAGAATCTGTTAAAGCCTTCTACTGGCATTTTTTGGATTTGATGTCTCTAATTTTTTATGGCCATTGAATTGAATTTGATTAAGGCTCGATAGAAATTACATGCATTTAAAGAACTGAAAAAAATTATGATTTGTGATCACGCTGTACTATAAATAAGAGACTCCACCTGATATTGAAATAATGATTCTTATAAGCAGCAAAGAATAAAATATTGACTGAAGAAAGCAAAGTTTATTTTTCTTTTGTTACTTTAATAAAATAAAACACGATTGAACATCCAAGAACATTTAAATAGACAAAAATATTGCCTTCAAAGGTAATACCATCTTTAGTTAAGTAAACAAAATGGAAAAACTGCTCCTCAATTGCTCTTGTGCTGTGTTCCAAATAAAATGGAATTTTCAAAATTAAATTTGTCAAAACGTCTCATGTCAATAATTCGAAAAGTTAGTTATTTAAAAAATGATTACAAAACTTGTTTTATGAAGTACAATTTTTGATGTTAGAATTCTTCCTCGTCAGACTTGTACCAAACAAGGTAATGTATTCAGTACACTCTTCTGATGCTGATTTCTCATACATTTTTCATGTCAAAACTTACATCTCTCAAAAGTAATTTTTAAACGCTCTTCACTTTCATTGGATTTTCATAAGCTTTTATATAAGCTAAAATGGATAAATAACAAAATAATCTTTTTTAGACAAAAATATTGTAAAAGACATGCAAAACAAATACCTGTAGAAACAAAAACGGAACATGTATAAACATGCCCTTCTTATAAAAAAATTGAGAAGTCCTAAGAAAATAAATTATACAAGGTTTTGTATGAATGGAGCTGAATACAATTGACCTGATATTTCTTTCATTTTAGGTACACTAATTTGTAATATTATGGTTTTCTAGTTGGCTAGATTTTCAACAAAAATTACGTAAATCAAGCTGTAATTTCTAAGACTAAATTAAATTTGCATATCGAATGCATTATACGTGTTATACAGAACAATCTATAAAAATATACTAATGGTCTACATAGAGTTTACACAAACAACGACTTTATAACTTGAGAGAACATTCATCTGGGTAAACTGATTTTTCCATATTTTTCGTTCCGTGCTCAAAACATATAAATTAGAAAAGAACCGTATAAAAGAAGAAAAAAAATGTTTTCGAAGTTCCGAGCCTTATCGGTGGTCATGATGTTATCTGAATGTTTGGAAACGGAGAGTGCGTTTCACAGTATTTACCACGTTTCTGCGTCGCTTGCAGCCGCCGCGACGCCACCAACAGAGCTACAGGTTATCCCGCTCAGTGCTCCGCGGGCGCCAGAATGTGACGTCACGCAGTGCGGCCTAAATGAACAACAGGGTGAGTGTTTTTACCCTCTACTCGAATGTTACACTGTGTGTTTGAGTGCTTGATCAACTGCTGAGTGACAATTATAATAACACTCCAGCGCGATTTTTTTTACTTTTCAAGGTAATAAATTTAAATATTTGTATTGACGATGACGAAGGAAAACGAAAAATGAAAAATATTATTCTGAAAAAACTTTACCATAAGTTTGCAAAGTCTTGGTAACCAGGTGTATTATAAAAGAGTTCGTTACGTAAGATATAAGGATAGCTACTTATAAAGGATTTGAATAGATCGGTTTCTATTAGGGCTTCCTTCTTACAGCCGACTTTCATATATAAAGTTCTAAAGAAAATAAGAAGAGAAACGAGTTGTACATACACAAACATTTTAAAGGCTAAAAGTTTTTCTTTTATACACACACACAAGCAGACAAAATAAATGAAATCCGAAAGTGGAATATTTTTATATCTTACTTGAAATAATATTAGCACTGTTTAAATAGAAAAAGTTTTAAATTTTCAGTAAAGCTCTAAAGTATAACCTTTGGTGCAAAAATACTTTTTACTTAATTATAACTAATCTCAATTTAAACTAAAAAAAGTTAAAAGTTTCGAAAGAAATATCTTTTTTAAATTTGCTAAAATTATTAGTAAAACTCCTGAAAATGTTTAAAAATCCATTATCTCGATTTCTATTTAATTTAAGACTTTTCAGACTTTATTACTAAAATGTTCTCTTTTTTGTCAATTCTTCTCTCTGTTGTTAAACGCATCTGTGTAATAATGATCTGTGCGTTTGTAAAAATTATTCTTCCATCTAGAAATTAGAACGCTAAAGACTTTCTTCATGCAACAAACTGAAACGCAGTTTTTTCAAATAGACGAATCTCGCGTTTTGAAATCTAATAGTGCGTTATTTCTCGGAAATCAAGGGAAATTCCACAAAATTATTAGTGTTATAAAACCGTAACTTTAACAACCTAAAATTAACAGGAAGCAATTTTAAATGCTATTAAATCCTTGAATTTCTGAAACCTCTCAAACAATTTCAACCCTTCTTCTACCTTATCAGATGTAACCTTAAACCCATTTATTTAAATTTCAGTAGTAGCGCTAGCTACAATTTAATTTGCATTTTTCTCAAAACCAATATAGTCAAGATATAAAGTGATTTGCGAAGTTTATGTAGTACATAGTGAAATACTCGTATTACGTAACTGAAAGTTAAACTTTTCACAATAGCGCCACGTTCGAGATATAAAACTTTATATATTGAGGAAATTATCCTCATTTTGGGAAAATGTCTTTTTTAGTTATGTGTCGTCATAGAACAAACTGAAATGGGATACGTTAACCTTGGAAATATGGAACGTGTCTATACGGTTTCTTTTTTCAGAAATACTAGGAGACCTAGAAACGTTCCACGATCTTGATTTACGATTCATGAATTAGGTAGTAGGTGTAGTTTTGATTAAATAAGATTTAACTTAATAAATTTCTTAATATTAATAAAACGAGAAACTTTAATAATATTAAATTGATTATGAAAAATTTCCTTATGTAGTTTCATGAAAACTTCTATTAAATATTCATTTTAATGTTTTCTTCCAAAAAAAAAAAAATTAAAATTTGAGTCTGCTTTATTCTAATTTATTACAAAAAGTCTAGCTTGGAACTATAGGTTTAAAAAGGTATTACTATAATGTTTAAATAAAAAATTTTAATTATATTTGTATAATGTTATAGAAGTTTTAATTGCCCCTGTAGTACATTATCCAGGTTGCTACCCCCTATGTGTGTATCATGGGGATCCTAAATTATTACCTGCTTGCGTAATTCCAATTATTATTTTACAAGGATTAGGTGTAATAGACTGTATTGTTATTTATGCCTCAAGATTTACATAGTCAAGTCCCTTACCTTGTTATAAATGTTTACTAGAAATCTAGTAATTGGTCTAGAGCCTTCCATTTTTATTATTCATGACCAAATCATATTTAAATAAGATTTTTATTTCTAATGCGTATGTACTGGTTATTGCAGATATATCACATTAAAATATTAGTTAACTTTATTTTATTTACCTGTAGTTTTACTTTTAATGTAGTAGTTATCGCAACTAATGAGAGAATAAATATAAAGAAGAACTTTGTCATAATAGGGTTGTGCTGATAATAATAACTTAATTAAATAAAACTCTAGTCTTCCTACAAATGAATTTATTGGCTCACTCGCTTCTTCTATCTTATTTATAATAAATTAAATTGAGAACCAGGCTGTAATTTTACATAGGATATAATTAAATTATATAGTAATCAATCTAATATTAGTACCTTGCCTAAAATAAATGTAGTTTGATGTACAGTCTGTCCATATTATCTATGAAATTGCAGGGGTAGCTTTTCATTATTACCCATTTTCTAAATAAATAAGATGGATGTTTCTCCGTGATAGACTAATATTACTAATAAGTGACAAATTATCAACCTTCGATTTTTCATGTCCAAAAAAATTTTTTCATTATGAAATTATCTGTGAAAGGTCCCATGTAATTTATGTTACCTATAAGCATAAGTGCATGAAACTAACTGTTGTAGTCTAGTAATATGCCGTCTTTCATGAGGACTTTTAAATTATTGTTTCATTACTGTTTAATTTCATATTTATTGGTGTGATGAAGTAATTGCATACTTTTTGTAATTTGGATTTTCTTACCTATTATCATCAAATTTATATAAAGCTTTAATATCTTCATATTGATTGAAATTATGGTTGTAGTTTAAGATATGAATGATAAACGTCGATTTGTTAGTTTAATTCAAGTGCCGCTGTAGTGTTCAGTATTTATACATCCTCTTGCAAATATTCCTATTAGTCATAGTCATACCAACATCACTCATTCTAGCCTATAAGCTCCTGAATTCTCATTTTCTGATTTTGCTTTTACGGTCTCTATAAAACATGTTTTTAAATGCGTAAAATTGGCATTTATATCATATATTTTGAGAGTTTTGACTATATGATAAAACACTGTATCATTAGGTTCATTTCTTTATTGAAATTTATAGTTTTTATGGGCATACTCATATTAACCAATACTGAATTTATTGCTATTAGATGGCGTATGTTTGTTTTCTGTATACGGCAAAATCAAACCTGTTATTTATTATACAATGTTTAAATCTGTAAAAACGAAAAATTATTTTCAATTTGAAGGTGAATTCAATGTTGTTTCATGAGTTAAACCTGGTCTTTGAAAAAACAAACAATGACATCTATGTATCTATACTAAAACATTTTCTATCTTAGAAGATGGTTGTAAACACTAAAAATACATGAAATTTTTTTGAAAATCAATTCTAATCTCATAAACCATAATTTATTCTGAAAATCGCTTATAATAATGGATAAATAATCACAAATATTTAGTGTACATTAATTTCAGGGTTCTCATATTGGACCTTTTAACATTTTTTTGAATGACATCGGTCGCTATAATATACTGACGACTGCAAATTCTGATTTGAAAAACAATAATTAAATTAAATAAATTACCAAAATATGTTTCTTTTAGGGACAAAACAAATTCTAGAACCACTAGATCTTCAAATCTAGCGTTTAACCTTATTTTATTGGCAACTAGATGCAAAATCCTTGACATGCTTATAGTTAACAATAACAATTCACAGTCTTGCTGACTCAGTTATTATTTTGGTTTAATTTTTGAATTCTGTCAGAATCTACAAGAATCGCTCAGTTAATCTCTTTAAATTTTAACTAAAGAAATAGAGCCCTGAATTTTCTCATAAATCATAACTTGATACTTATCTTTACAGGTAAGAAAATTCTTAACTAAAATGGGATTGAACATCTTTAATACCCTACCGAGTAATTCCATTTGAAAACTTAAAACAAGTGAGGTGACAACCACATAGAAATAACCATGTTATCATACAAACAACATCTTTGAATGCAATTTAACAATCTCCTACACCTTTGTTGGATATTTTCGCCATAGTCTAGCAAGCTGATAATTATTTAATACTAAATTTTCAGATTTCTTCCAATCGTTGAAAGTGATGAAATAAGTTCTGGTAATGAAATCTCGAGTAAATGTATAAGCAGTTAAATAGGATATTATTAGCAAATACAGGGTGTATACTTAAGACTCAAACTTTAGAGATTTACAAAAATAAGAAAAATAATACCTATAAACATATGTCCTCGACCTTTTCGATTACGAGATATAAGCAATTTAACATTTAAAAATACGATTTTATTTTTTCTTTGTAAATATTAAAACAAATAAATAATTAACAATAAACATGAAATCAACAACTGTTCAATATGACCACCTCCAGCTCTAACACGTCTTCTCATGGATTCTCGCCCACGTCCAAAAATTATTAAGCACTTTAGAAAGCTTCATCCAGTAAAACAAGGGATTGGGGACATACAGTACCGGGCAAATAAAAGTTTAAAAACGTAATTAAACAGTAAATTGTGTAATTTTGCTATCCAAGCAATATTCTATTAAGGGTATGGAAATTTTGATGTCAGGCGTTTTTATAATAATATGCGAGTTCGTTTAATAATAAAATAATAAAAGTTTATAAACATTGTCGAGGAACCATGTTGTTAAACCTTGTGCGAACTATGAATGATAGCGGATGAATATCCATGTCCCTGTAAATAACTAAGCTTTTATACATCTCTACCTTTGTTTAACAAAGAGCAGGGTTCTCGAGTCTTCGGAGAAAAGAATATAACAATCATATTCTGAAAACTATCAACAGAAATTGTGTTCAAGGAAATATTATTGCTGTAGGTCCGCTTAAGAAAAATTTATAGTGTAAAACATTTAAGATATGGGAATTAAGTGTCAAACGGCAAAACCTTTTTTCATGAAAATTTTAGATTGCAAAACATTCGAAAATATCTTCAAGGAATTAACAGGTATAAGAGGACCCTTTTACCTCGAACATTTATTGCACGCCCGTCGGATTTCCTAGTAGGTCAGTGCTCTACGAATTTCTAGTTTTTAGAAAGTGACTCTACAAGGGTATAATACAATAAATTATTAATAAATTGTTACAATGAAATTGTATTTTTAAATGTTAAATTGCTTATATCTCCTAATAGAAGACGTTGCGGACATATGTTTATAGGAATTATTTTTCTTATTTTGGATCAAAGAATACGTCTGTAAAGTTTGAGTACATTTTAAGTATACACCCTGTAGATCTAGTATCGAATAGAATTAAAGAAAACATGAATTCGTAGAATTTGTAAAATATAAAGTTAAAAGGAAATGGATGGGTCACTAGGTCATTACTCATAAAATGCAACTTTCTAATTTATTATAAAGCTAGAATAATCTAAGAAATAACGAAATGATTTTGAAAGAAATAGGTTGACCGTTTTGTAAGGACTAGGGATACCTAAAATATTTAACACTAAAATAGTTAGTATTACATTAAAACT
Organism: Ignelater luminosus; assembly: GCA_011009095.1. Classification (NCBI taxonomy): domain Eukaryota; kingdom Metazoa; phylum Arthropoda; class Insecta; order Coleoptera; family Elateridae; genus Ignelater; species Ignelater luminosus. Next base: position 76,776 of record VTPC01008803.1, on the reverse strand, counting down.
TCAAAAAGCTTGATATACACTGATTCATGTTGGAAGCAACAAATAAATGCTTACAGTCTAGCAAGCTGATCGGAATCAATAAAACTTTCTCAAGATGCAAAGTTGTGCACACAAGAAATGTTGTCTTCAGTTAAAACTTTAAATGCAAGTTATGCAACGCAATTGTATTCAAACTGCTTGCCTTTGGGTAATAGCATGCAGTATCAAAATTTTGAATTCTTCAGGCACATCGCGCTTCCAAATTAAAATATAACTGGCAAGATTTATATAAACAATGCATTTATTGTGAAAATCAAATCCGTTTTGGCTTATTTGGAATATCAACTTACCAAAGTGCCGTTCACAGTTTTATAACTTTGTTGAGAAACGCAGCTTCAAGCATCAAAAACAATGTCGAGATAGCCCATAAGAATTTATATTTTGTGAGTATGCAACCATAGCTTGACAACTAATTAATAAATGTAATCATACCCTTCAAGAATTTTTTTTCCTGTCTTTGTTCCTCCAAAGACATTAACACTTAAAATTGACCAATAGGGAATAAGAATGTGGATCATGAATGTTTTTGTTCTAGTACTTTAACTTTTGGTTTTTAAAAATTTTGGAAAAAACAAAGCAATTGATCATCTTTAAACCTTTACAACTATAATAAGAAAGGTTTTTTGAAAATTACATTTACAAATGAATCTCTCTAGATCACTTTAGTTACCTGCTAAGTTTTGTTTGCAGACTTACATAATACTCTGCATAATTTCTAACGTCAAACTAAGCATTGTCTAAAAGTTGATGAGTGTGGATTCTCATTTGAGGTGTTACTTCGGTTATTGCCACATTCTGTTGCTATATTTTTCGCGACGTTCCGTAAGCTGACTTCGCTTCCATCCTCAAGTGTTCGTCCTGAGAAGGGCGATTTGGCTTATTATTTAAAATGCAAAATATCGCAACAGAGTGTGACAATAGCCCAATTAACATTTCAAAGAAAAAATAGCAGCGTTTTTACGATTTTCCATGTTATTCTGTCACACTGGTGATGTGATCGTGGTTGAATTTTTTTTTACACTGCA